>JADLZM010018688.1:62387-80980 GCA_018148995.1 Sinocyclocheilus maitianheensis | reverse complement strand
AATTATTATTAAATAAAAAAAAAATATATATATATATATAAAAGATGCATAAACATGGCTTCATGTGTAATGCAATATTGTATGAAAACACAATCATGTCAGTAAAGTACTATTAACAATTAAAGCATGAAAGCGTGAAAATGACGGGTGAAGCTGATTTTGTGTTGATGCTTGAAAACTGGATTGATCATGTATGAAGCAAACAGCATCAAGTTCAGCCTTGAGTTTTCATAAATAACCAATTATGTTTACACATCTTCTTTGGCCAGCTAGCTGCAAACTTTCATCGGTTGGAGGCTTAGCAGAAAAGACAGCATTTTTTTTCTTTGTGGAGCGTGACGCAGTTAGTCATCATTGTCTTTGTTCCAGCAGTGTGTGATGGACCCTGTGTATTTATCACAAATTATACCATGTTGTCTGATGAACCTCCTGTGCTGCCCACGCACTACAGCTTTTCAGACAGTATGTAGTCCTGTTATCCTCCTCCTCCATAACACATCAAGGAAACAGACAACATTATTGTGCGAGTAGATTTGCAGTGTAGGGCTCAAGAGAGTTTGTGAGTGTGAATCCCTCTTGCAATGCAAGTGTAGTGAATAAACTAGATGCAGATGTGAGAGGTCTGATCACATAGTTATGCATTAAAATAATAGCTCAACTAAAAATTTGAATTTGCTGAATATTTACTCACCCTCATGCCCTCAAGTTTTTGTTTTTTTTCATTGGAACAGCTTTGGAGAAATTTAGCATTCCATTAGTTACTCACGATTGGATCCTCTGCAGTGAATAGGTGCCGTCAGAATGAGAGTCCAGACATCTGATAAAAACATCACAATAATCCAAAAGTAATCCACACAACTACTAATGTCTTGTGAAGCAAAAAGCTGCATGTGTGTAAGAAAGAAATACATCATCAAGGCAGTTTAACTTTAAACCTTAGTTCAACGGTTAAAGTACATAATCCAAAATTGTGCTTCCTCCAGCAACAAAATAAGGTATTTATTCATTTATTAATCTTTTTTAAATGATGAGTTATTGTTCATTGTTAGTGTGAAGCAATAGCATAATGCCATGTATTCAAATAGTATCGTACAACTGTTAATTGTAATACTAATTAAGTACTTTTAATTAAATTGTCGCATTTTATGTTGCATGTTTAATTCAGTGAGTAGCATGCATTTATCGTTTTAGAAACAAACAAACAAACGGTTGTTTTGTTGGTTTTTTGCATTTGCATTTGTATACACAGTACATTGATGTAAAATGTCTTGGCAGTCTGATCATATGAAGAGTCAAGAAGGAAATGTAGTTTGGCAGAGGATGAAGATACAGAGTGTCTGACCTGCAATAAACTGTCTTTCATAAGTGAGGGGGGATGTTTAATGTAACGATGTACGGCCCAACACTGACTGCTCTGAATGGAGATTAATTCGTGAAATATGCCTGTGCTGGCATTGCAGTTCTGAGATATTAACTGTAATTTACTAAAAGCAGAAAAAAAGGGATTGAGGTGTTTAGGGATGCCAAAATTGATTGACATAAACAGAAAAGGTTCCTGTAGCTGAAGTAGTTATTACAGATGTCTTGCTATATTTAAAGTGCAAGTTGTTATTGATCAAGTATTTCACTAATACATCAGCAATATATTATCTCACTAATGACCTCACTGTCTTTATTTTTAACCAATTTTTATTCAAAACAACCTTTTATCATTTATTTTAACACAAATGGTACATATAAATTAAAAAATATAAAGAAATATATGCCAGAAATGACATTTTTCCCCCAACAGTGATCTTTGTACCATTATGACAGTATGACTATTGGAAGATCCCATTTATTAACATTAGTTTTAACATGAACTTACAATTGACAGTATTTCCACAGCATTTGTTAGTCTCAGTTTATTGAAATTTCAGCATTTACTAATAAATTTTTTCAAGTCAGAAATTGTATCTGTTAACATTAATTAATGCACTGTGAACTAGCATAAATAAAGACTGTAATAAATGCTAAAATAAATATCTTGTTTATTGTTAGTACTTAGTATCTCTCTCTCTCATATATGTATATGTGTGTGTGTGTGTGTGTGTGTGTGTGTGTGTGTGTGTTTGTTTTTTCCCATGAAAATAATGTTTCAATATTGAATTATATATATATATATATATATAAATGAATGCAGTAATAACATGGTAACATTCAAAACTTTGATTTTTTTCACATTCACTGATTAATTAGAAGTTGCTGATCAGATACAATATTTTAGTTATATACAATAGGTTTTTGTTGAAAAATATTAAGTTATAACTATTTAATAAAGTAACGACTCTTTTAGTGCAAACAGACCTGGAATGTGAAAACAGTATACAGATTTTGAATGCAATATGTTAAGCATATTTTAAAGAACAGACAGACATGCAAACAATGTAAAAAAAAAAGAAGAAAAATTCACCACAGGGGTCTTTAATAAATTAAACCTTATAATAAAGTGTTACCATTATTGTTATGTTACCAACAACATTGCCCTCTGACCCACATCGCATCTTTCAGTGTATGTTTTTCGCTGTGTTCTTTCATTCAAACACTCTCCCACCCTCAGCTTTCGAGAAGCAGCAGCTTTCGCTCTCCGATTTTAATTAAGCCCCGATGGTCATGCATGTCTAATATTTGTTATTTCCCATACCAGGGGTTAGAAAGAGTTGTAATAGGGCACTGCGGGAGCCTCTTCTCTTTTGTTTAGAGAAACTTTAACCTCTAGTAGCGCAGATGTAAAAACAAGAGAACAGAGGTTAGGGACGCTACTCGAATGCTCTGCCCTGCTTACATGCATGTCACGCCAACGCTTGGACCTGCTCCTTACGCTAGCCTGCAAGAAGCCTGTAATACTAAACGCTGGTAGCTTTTGACGGGGTTTGCTCTTGCTTTAATCTGACTTCAGTCAAACTGAACACACAAAGAGCTGCTTCTCACTGCCTAGCCCATCTCTTTGGTGGAATAGAGAGCTTCTGTGTGGAAAGAAACATTAGAGGCCCGACAGCAGTAAAGCTCATCATTTGAATGCTAATTCCTCTAGATCCAGCTTCCTTGATCCCAGAATGAAGATCATATTGGAAGATTCAAGATTGCAGTGTTGGAGAACGTCCACCTCCTGTGGTGTTTCTGCTGACAAAAGCATTTGGTTAAAGATCTCCCTCACATTTCTTTTTCATTTATATATTTATATTCAACAGCTCTAAAAAGGCTTCTCATAGATCCTTCATTTCTTGTATGTACTGTATCTTGAATAAATAGGCAAAAATAGGTATTTTACAAGAGAGTACATTATTTTTGAACATTAAATGGCTAATGGTTCCTTTGGTTTTGAATTGATGCCGTGTTAAATTTCTGCGTTTGCATTAGCTGTGAGATTCTAAGATGGTAGAATCTTGAAATCAGCCATATCAATTTATTTAAGTACTGACAATTTTTGATAAAAGTACAGTTAAATAAAACAATTATTTTCACTCAATATGTGTATGCTTTGTATTCTTGATACTCGGCAATACTTTAATATTCACTACATTTTGTATTTATTTTGTTTATGTTTCTGAATAAATTTAATAAAAAATAAAGTGAAACAGTAATATTATTAATAATATTACTATAAATATAAAAATAATTGGTTTCTATTTAAATATGTTTTAAAATAGAATTATTCCTGTGATGCAAAGCTGAATTTTCAGCATCCTTACTTCAGGTTTCAGTGTTACATGATCCTTCAAAAATCACTTTCAGAATTTATTTATTTATTATTATTTTAATAGTTATTTATAATTCTGTATTTTTTTATTTATTTTCCCCAATATTGTCCTCGTCACATCTTTTTTTTTTACTCTAACCACACTTGCTTTGGCTAAGCGATATCACACCTCTCCAGCACTCCCCTTCTGCTGTGATCTGATGGTCAGGGACAGGATATTAGACTGAAAACGGTGGGAACTCTCACAGGAAATGCAGCTCTAAGGGTGGGCCATCCTCACTGAATTACGTGCATAGTTTAAGACTCATGCACCGCGCCTGTGCCCGGGTTATTTCCACCTGACTTGCTGAACCCAGATAAGCTGGATCGAGGCAAGATGGCAATGAGTGGAAGGCGGTGTGTAGGTGGAATGTGTACACTGTACCAAGGGCTCAAATGACTTGACACGGCTCCAGGGACTCAGCTGCCTGGCAAAAGAATAATCCGCACACGAACCAGAAGAACCAGTTATAATCAATGTCTGTAATAACCACGTCCCGGAGTTGTCAGTGACAAAGATCATGAACAGAGGTCAAAGCTCTCTCAGATTAGCGGGGCTTGATTTGCTTGGGTAGCTGTGAGCCCTGCAGGGGAACAGGGACGCTGGCAGCGACCTGTCAGATACCAGCGGAAGTGAGCTAGGTTCATTTCCACATGGAAAATTATCTTTGTATCGGACTAAAGAAGAAGCTACGGTATATTCATCTGGTAGTGCCGTGCATTATTGTCTCAGAGAATCAAGCTTTTTCTTTTTAATGGATGAATTTTTTTCCACACAAAATGTTCAGTCTTGCATTACCATGTCTAAAGGAAGTGAATAGACCAATGCTTCAAGGATAGATCCCAGAAAATGGACATTGGGTGAATAGTGGCATGTAACAAAGGATGACATCAGTATCAGTGTTATCAGGCAGGTTTGAATAGGAGGAGTAGATGTATGCAAAATTGTGCCTAATGGAGCAGGTATAATAGATGGGGAAATTCCTACTAATGACACATCAGCAACCTCCACTATGGGCTGATCGCTCAGTAATGTCATTAGCACTGGTATGCAGGCTTCTGGGAAGAGAGAGTGCCAGAGTCTTCCGTTGGGAGAATGGTGTCTGGCGCATGGGAAAAGAACCAGAGCAAAAGGCAAAGGATATAGTGAAGGCCATTGCATTGAAAGACTTTTCATGCTTGAGTTTTTGAAGAGTGGAGGCTCTATGGGGAGCCGTAAGCCAGGGCTCTGTAGTTGAGCCTCTTGCTTTAGGTCTAGCCTCTGAAACCCAGTGAAAGAGAGAACTGGACTAAACTCTGGGCTGATCTATGATGTCATTAAAAGTGACAACATCTGCTTCATCTGATCTGATGCTACTTTGTACTGTCTCCCTTAACTACCTCTTGAAGTGCCAGATATCTCTCTATCGATCGATCTATCTATCTATCGTTCTATCTATCGTTGTATCTATCTATCGCTCTATCTCTCTATCGCTCTATCTCTCTATCGCTCTATCTCTCTATCGCTCTATCTCTCTATCGCTCTATCTCTCTATCGCTCTATCTCTCTATCGCTCTATCTCTCTATCGCTCTATCTCTCTATCGCTCTATCTCTCTATCGCTCTATCTCTCTATCGCTCTATCTCTCTATCGCTCTATCTCTCTATCGCTCTATCTCTCTATCGCTCTATCTCTCTATCGCTCTATCTCTCTATCGCTCTATCTCTCTATCGCTCTATCTCTCTATCGCTCTATCTCTCTATCGCTCTATCTCTCTATCGCTCTATCTCTCTATCGCTCTATCTCTCTATCGCTCTATCTCTCTATCGCTCTATCTCTCTATCGCTCTATCTCTCTATCGCTCTATCTCTCTATCGCTCTATCTCTCTATCGCTCTATCTCTCTATCGCTCTATCTCTCTATCGCTCTATCTCTCTATCGCTCTATCTCTCTATCGCTCTATCTCTCTATCGCTCTATCTCTCTATCGCTCTATCTCTCTATCGCTCTATCTCTCTATCGCTCTATCTCTCTATCGCTCTATCTCTCTATCGCTCTATCTATCGTTCTCTCTATCGTTCTATCTGTCGTTCTCTGTTGTTCTATCTATCCTTCTGTCCATCTATTTATCCATAGTACTATCAATCTTTCTATTAATCTATCTATCTATCTATCGCTCTATCTATCGCTCTATCTATCGCTCTATCTATCGCTCTATCTATCGCTCTATCTATCGCTCTATCTATCGCTCTATCTATCGCTCTATCTATCGCTCTATCTATCGCTCTATCTATCGCTCTATCTATCGCTCTATCTATCGCTCTATCTATCGCTCTATCTATCGCTCTATCTATCGCTCTATCTATCGTTCTATCTATCTATCGTTCTATTGACATTCTGTCTATTGTTCTGTCATTCTACTATCTATAGTTCTTTTAAACTTTATCTAACATCATAGTCTTACATGACATAGCAATTGCTACATTTTCAGCATTCTATGTAATTCTCTGTCAGTATAAATGAGCTGAATAAATGTGATGATAACACTATTGCTAAGTGTTTGCCAAAGTCAAACAATCGGCAAACTCAACAAGTGATAGCTCATATAATGACAGGACAGGAGTAAAAGCAGACTTAGATATTAGTTACTATGGCAACTTGAGCAGAGAAGTGTGTGCGTGAGTGTGGTAGAGAGATATGTCTCCCTGCAGAAGGACAATGACGCCAGCTGTGTGCATGATTGGCATCCCAATCTGTTTTGAGTGATGTGCCAGAGGAGAGGTGGGAATCCGGTGCAAATGACCTCTTTGACCTTTTCTCAAGCCCACATTTCACAAAGTTTTTTCCACCATATTAGAGTCTTTCACAACAAACAGACCTCTTCGTGTTCATTATGTGCTAGTCAGCAGGCTCTGTGCTTGGCTGTGTTTTTATTTTATTTTATTTTTTTATATTTTATTTTATTTATCATTAATTAATTTTTTTAACCTTTGTTTAAAATTGTGTACCCTAAATATAATGCCTCATTCCAACTTTTGAGAGTCTGCAGAATCAGTAAATTTGTGAAGCCGTGGTGTCAGATGGTAGAGTTAAGTTATCCATGACCTCATTTCAGTGCAGCACAGTTGTTTACACTGTCATTATCAAGTCTTTCAATGGCATTACATAGTAACTTAGAGAATCATAGGTGAAGGTCAAGGCTGTTACAAGAATACAGTAGATCAGATCACGCACTAAAGAAAGAAACAGTCGAAAATATAAAAAACAGGCTTGAGGATCTGATGGGGTTTGCTCAGAGGAGTTATGAACAAGCTTGTGAGATATATGGAATCACCTGTCAGAAGACTCAGGTCAGTGAGTTTACAGCTGATATTATGATGTTAGATGGTCCGGCGGAAAAGGAGGGGGCAGCGAGAGGTGAACAGCAAGCAGAACCCATCGTTGTCTCATTAGTTCTACTAAAACAAGATGACCACACCAATATTCGCAGAGCAGTGCTTTTTAGATGTAGTCTCAGATATTTACCCTTACATTACAGAGGCATGACCTTATATAAATCACACTTCTTTAATTTAAAAATTTTAATCTTCATCCATTTTTTGGCTTTAAGACAAAGCAAGTCAGTGTTTTATGTAGCAACAGCAAGGATTACAGCTCTTTTTAGTGCAGCCATGCACTCACCCTTTCTGGCTGCAGAGGGCACTGAAGACACATGGCACTGCTAATATAACACAACCGCTATTTAGAGAAGGAAACCCATGATCTGTGGAGAAGTTGTGTGAAGAGATTTTAAGAATGGTGCATTACAGGACATTAGATGATGCAGTTTTTGACACGCATAAAACCCTGAAAATATTTATATTGTAGAAATAAAAAAGTATATTTAATAGCAACAATAATGAAACTACGGATTTTTTTCCTTGAAAAATGTGTGTGTGTGTGTGTATATATATATATATATATATAGTATCTTCCTACATTATATATATATATATATATATATATTTTTTTTTTTGCAACTGTCATACCAAAAAGGAAAACAAAAATATTGGGAATTAAACAGAAATTAAACAAAACTATTAAAATCAAAACAACTATTGTTGTGGTAGTTTTACAGTCATGTGTTTGCCAAATCTGACACTGTTCTTTTTTTTTTAGTTTCTCTTTGAGTCATTCTTTTGTGAAGCTCTGTTTTCTTACCAAAGCCACTTCTTGTACTTGAGATTAAAGTACATATAAGCTTCAGATAGAGAAGAGAAAAGGAAAAAGAGATATACAAAGGGAAACTTCCAGCAATTTAAGAACGGATCTCAAGAAGCTTAAATCCCTCTAAGCCTGAGCCCAAGCAATCTTTCAATCATGAACAGGCATTGCTGGACACACAGCCCTCCAACGCACACATACACTTTAACTTCTCTGCGCCTCTGCTATGTGTAGGATTAAGGGCATTAATACCATTGATGGCATGTTCATTTTAAACTTTTTATTTTATTTTATGCAAAATCAAAGCCACCTGGATCCACTTAGGTTGACATTTTTTGTTTTGTATCATATGTTTTATTTATTTATTTATTTTATTAATTAATTTTTCCGAAGAAAGGCTGCTTGACAAAACGCATGATTACAAGTTGTGTCTTTGTCAGAAAGCGAGAATCTGATGTATAGCATTTGTTAAGCTGTTACTCTCTATAATGACAGCCAATTTGAATGCACATGTAAATGCCTAGGAGAAGTTTCCTCCATTCTTCTTAGCACAATGAGGGCTGCCTCACCAATTCCTAATATATATTAATCTGGCACTCAGCACTTTGAAAAAGGGTTGTTGTGTCGTGTAATGAGCTGTTCGTACAGAGAAAGATATTAGACAAGCTTTGGTCACCATGGCAATGCTCCAAACTATGTTTAAAACCACGTTTGGTCATTTATAAGAAGCTACATCTGTAATTTATTTTACATGCCTCCATCACCAAAAGGCCCTTTTTATGCATAATTAGTCATTTGTCTTTTAGTATCTCCAAAATGTGCATATACAGTGCTATTCTAAAATGCACCACTATATCATATTAAGTTATAAATAATGCGCTGGTGGAATTAATTAATTTTATGTCTCCTAACCCCCCCACACTAATTCCTGGCAGTATTTTACATTTCACTATGTCAGCAATTACTGATGCACTTCCTAAACAATGACATATCACATTCATTTCTTGAAGGTGGGCCAGTGTAAAATCACTTAGTACTCGGAGAAGGAGCCATTTTACGAGTGGAAAGCTGTAATGTGCTCGTTACTTATGGATTTTGATTTTCTTACATAACAGACTATTAGTGATGGCAGTGCTCTTTAGTTGCATGTGTTTGCTGACACCTGTACCAAAAATTGGTAAGGAGTTCAGTATAGTTAGTAAACAATGAAAATATTAAATTAATAACAAATGTAGTGTCACTGTCTGTTTTATCTCCATTATTGATATTACATAAACTAATATTGAATCTATGCCTGTATGACTGATTGCAGATGATCAGAATGTGTTGTAGAGAGCTACTGTAACACCATTGTATGTCTCTAATTGACACATGTATTGAACAGACTGGAGGGGTCTCATTAATCCTATGAAGAAAGTGACTGGTCACAACATAAGACATCTCAGATCAATCAAGATCACTTGGACACCATTGACATAAGTAATGATTTTCTCACCTGTTGTGACTAGTATGTTTTGAGCTGCCACCACCTGAGTGCTGAAGCACAGCCTGAAAACATATTGAATATATTTTAGAAATGTATTATAATATACTGTTCTGATCATTTGGACCAGTGTAAAATAAAAATAAAACATTTATTATAACTGTATATCATAGAGTATATGAGAAGTATACTATATTGTGTAAATGTACTTCAGCTGTTAAACTGCAGTCTCATAAATAAATAAATAAATAAAATAAACAAATAAATAAACAAATAAATGAGAAAATGTATTGGCAGTGGCTTCACTTTTTATAATTTTAAACCCTCTAAAGCGATGGCCTGGTTTACTTCCATTTTAAGTGCATTACTGTAACCACAACATTTTTTTTTTAACCAACTAAAGGAAAATGAATTAATAATAATCAACATTATGCCACAATGCTTTCATAACTAGAGCTTAACTTGTATTGAACCCGGATCAGTCCTGTTCTCTGAAACACCAGTGATAACATCTTTCAGGTATTACCAGATGGAAGAACGTGGTGTGACTAATTATTGTATATTTCCCTTTAATTATTATCATTTATAACCACCAAAAGAAAAACATCAGCAAAGCTTTGCAGAGCGGGAACAATGCCAGAACTCCAAACGAAGCATTAGGATGGCCTGACTCGGTCCCTAAACCAGCCCCTTCTGATGCCAGTGTGAGACTACAGCACTCGATGCATTGCAAGGCAGGCTGTTCTTGAAATACCATGCCTTCACACAATAGTGTTATATTTTATGTGCCGGTAGGGATTATTTAGTGCTCCGTTATTCAAAAATAATGCCAAGAGGTGTTGTAAGTGTATCAGCAACAATAGCACCTTTCAATGAAACATTCTCTAGTGCTCATTACTGTGACTAAACAAGCCAACAGTCATAATCCAAGACTACAATTACAAACGGCCATTTAATAGACCACAGCGGTAAAAATAACACTTAAAAATGACCTTTAAATAAATCACTGAGGCTCAAAAAAGACTGTTTCTCCACAACAATTAAACCTGTATAACATACACAACTTTTCCTTTTTGAGCAGATTAAAAACATGCATAATGATTTAGATTGTACTTCTCTAGTATTTAGACTTGCTTTCTAATCGTGACAGCAATAAGGTTTTGCCATCACTTGAACAGGGTTATAAACACGTGCTTGTTCTTCTTGAATGTTGTTCGATTTTGCTTGTTACTTAGTTTATTTTTTTTATATTTTGAGGTTGTATTTTATCTATACAGTACAGTTATAATTATTTGGGAGGATTAAACTGTTTTTTTCTTCTTCTAGTGCTCTTGCATTGCATTTTTTTTTTAAATAAGCAATGTTGTCTTTGATGGCTGCTCAACAAAGAAGGAGCTGTCTTCAGATGTAACCTCTACACACCGGAGTCTGGAACATGACACATGTCAGGCTATGATAAATGGTGCAGAGTCCCAGTAATTTCACCAGGAATGCCCTTGAGATGCCCAAGACCCTGATCGGAAATGTTATTGTTGAATTAAACCATAGAAAGAAATTCCCCCACCACCGACATGAACAGAAACACACATAACAAAAAAGAAAAGGAACAAAAGTAATAAACTTTGTTCCTCTCCTATGCGTATATGTGCATGAGTGTGGTCATCCATCTTTTCTGCATTCTTTATGCAGTTATATTATTTTGGTTAACCTGAGATTCAACTTAATACTCATATGATAAATGGCATTTACGTGTGTATGGTTAAATTGGCACTCTCATACTAGGGTCACCCACAGAATCGGTTTTCCTCAGATACTGTGTAGTATGTCTGTTGTACAGATTTACCCTCAGAAGTTCAAGTGGGGAACATGAACTCTTCCACCCTGAGTGCAATATATTTTGCGGTGAAATGTCTTCCAGCTATTTCCTCACACTTTAATTAGAATTAAACACTTACAAACCTCAGTGATTGCACTGCTGTGAAATTACATTATGAGCTCAAGCTCACCGAAAAAAAAAAATGCCAAGCCAAACCACAACACAAAAAAAGAGGCAGAAATAATCACCCACAGTCCAGTTTTACAGTACTAACCTTTCTCTCCCATTTGCAACGTTTTGGCTGGCAATTACTCCAAAAACTAATGCTAAGCACCCCTCTCTCATTGTCCCTTCCATCCTTTGACAAATAGGGCGTCCGGGCCTTTTAATTGGAATGGAAGGCATTGCAGATCTATTAGGGCAGGGCTGGAGAAACGGATGAGGCCGTCAGCGAGCACGGCAGGGAGCGGCGGAGCGAAGTCCCCCATCGCCCAGCTCTATCCATAACGGCCCGCGCATGCCACATGCTTCCTCTGTCAGATGTGCAGTGCCATGCCGGCCCCCAGGGGCGGCACACGAGTTCCCTGGCCAATGCAGAGCTTCAACCTCACATTGGCACTGCTTGGCTTTTCCCAATTTAGAACACCTTCAGCACTACAAGGACTCGACTGTGCGGCTATGGGGGCCCTTTCACCCCTGAAAATGGAGCTTCTGGTCGTCGCAATGGCGATAAATCAGACTAAACGTTTGAGCGGCATACTGTTTATATCAGCAGTAAGCTGGCAATGGGAAATGCATTATAGAAATTTTATTTTATGTTTGTGCTTTTGACACATTTTTTAAACGTATGTGAATACTTCAAGTTAAAAATTTTGATTTTAAACATGCTTTTTTAAAAAAAAATCTAAATAATTTGTAAAAAAATAAAAAGTAACAAAATAATTAAAATGTATATAATGCAATGGATATAATTTTAAATAATAATAATAAGGCTAAAGATGACTGTTTTTTTGCCCATCAAAGGCTTTGTGTCCTTCAACTAAAGGATTTTTGGCGTCTTCATTAAGTCAGCTCTCTGTTGTAAGAGTGCTGTATTTTAATTGGTGGACACTTACTGCATTAAACTGCCATTTATTTTTTAAGTGAGTACTTTCCCATCCACTCATACAGCGGTGTGTGCAAACTTTTAAATGATCATCTTTCAACAATTAATGAACTCATTGCGGGCCACTGAGAGGATAGAGTTACACACATTAATCTAGTCAACTAGATAATCTTACAAAGTTCAGTCCCATGGTAGTCCTTGTTATCTGACCAAATTAAACCAGTTTCCATGATATTGAGTGTTGAACAGCTACACTGTGGCCAGTTGTGAATCTATTGATAATTGACTGTCATGCTCTGGATGTACAAACATGTGGATTAAGAGTGGATAGATGTGTATGTGTTTGGAATAGCAATTTTTTTTTGTAATGCAAATACAAATCCCATGTACATGCTTTCACTTAACTATCTATTGTGTACCCATTTGATTGCATTTATTTTATGATTTTATTGACTTGATTAACTTGAATTGTGCTGTACGTGATTGTACTTAACATCCATCCCTCAACAAATTTGTCTTCTAGTAGGCAAATATACAGACGAAGGTGGATAGATATCAGAAATAAGATGGGACGGTCAATGGTTAGGACAGAAGTTGAGCGTATGGATCTAAATTTGGTTTTGGCTTTCAATCTATTTTGTGTGGTTAATGGCTCATCATGAAGTGTTCATGACAAGTGCTCGGGATGTTGTAGTTAGTCATCCCATTACCACTCATTTGGATCTCTGAGGTGATCAATGTTTAGCTTGTCGTAATGTAGCTTTTGATTTTGGGCAAGATGTGAAGCCAGCCCGAGACGTCTTTGGTGAAAAAACAAAAATAAAGCCCTGTTTTCACTGCAGCCGTTCAGCTGGCTGCCTTCAATTTTATACCTGCAAAGTTTCAATCTAGCTTTCACCCACCTCCTTTAACATTTAGCTTCCCCCAGCCTCCTCTGCCTGCCTTTTCTCTCTTTTCAGGATTACTCTTAGAGACCGCTCTTGTGCTGTTATTTTCAACCCTGGGTGGACTGGGGCTTTGGTATGTGTTCTGGAAATACTTCAAAGAAAGGCAAAAAGGCAGCAATTTTCTGCTTGAATATCCCTCTGACTAAATCCATTGATCATCCTTGGGGTTCCTGAGAGAGAGGGAGTGAGATGGAGAGGCGTGTTTTATCCTCTAATAACTCCTACCTTCACCCCTTCCTGCCTTGCCGTTGTTGTGTTGTTGTTGGTCGCACCTCTGCTCTATTCCTTAGAGAGCCAGTGAGATTGAAGTTATTTTATGCTTCAGCTCCCCGGGCCCCAATTTGAAAACTCTGCGTGTCAGTTTTTCGCACGCCGCTGTCATATGGCAAGGAGTGGGCTTTCTTTTTCTATTCTAACCTTTTTCTTCTGAAGGCATCTGGAGGAGGATTCTTCAGAATGTGACATCTAGGTCAAGTTAAAGAGAGCCAACTTTGAGTTCAGAGGTGCTATTGCAAATGGTCATGGAAAATACAGAGAACAATATTTATGCACTCCAGCTCCCGCATTGTATTCCCTCTCTCTTGACCTCATTCGACAATCGGACCGGTCTGTTTGCTTATCTAAACCTTCATCAGGTTTCAGCCGCCGTTGTCCGCATTACTGCTTAATAGTGCATTAGAACCTTGTAAAAACGTGTTATTAGCAGCGTATTAAAAGTTTCAAAGGTCACTAAAGCCAGAGATCATTATCTTTGAAATGAATGGATGTTGAAATTCCTGTATTACCTTGAAAGCAGACAGGAGGAGAGCCTCCCTTGGCCGAGCTCTGAACGCGGTTACGTAGTGACATGAAATGACACATAAATAATCTGCATCCACAGTGTTGACAAATGAACACAGGGAATGCACGGATCCCCTCCAAGCACCGTTCCTTCCCAGAAATAACCGCTGTCACAAATGATTGAGATTACAAGATTAGCCCCCTTGTTCTTTTCCATTGAGCTATGAAAGCACTGCAGTGACGTTTTGCAGGGTTTCAAGGTTACCTCGGCTATCTCTTTTTCTTACTAGCTATGGCTTGACAAGCTTGGGTGGATGAGGGGACGGGGGGAGGGGTTTATATGTGGAGTGGGGGTGAACGGGTCATACAGTTGCCAGGGTCATAAGTCAATCCTAGTCGGGTTGGGAGGCTGGCACTGGCACCTCTCAGACACCTCTCCTCACCTGCCAACATGCTCTGTCTCCAACAGACTCAGTAAACGGGAGCTAATTGGGAGGTGATGACAGACAAGCCGGGCTCAATTTGCAGTGCTTTGGAGACGACCCATTCCCTCTCGCACTGGAGCTCAACAGAGCCTTGCCCGTACATGAGACACTGAGATCACCTTGTACAGCAGACCTTGCTCTTAGTCTCATCACAGTCAGACTCATACGTGAGGAAATCCACTTACAAAATGCTTTATGAAAACTCCGCTTTCTATATATTTTGGTACAGACATATTGCAACACTATTTACATTTTTGTCTTTATCCAAAACTACACATGAAAAGTGGTCCATCTTTTCATTGTATATGTATCTGAGGACATTGGATATTTAATTTAGGGTTATTTATTTATTTTTAAATAGCAGCTCTTGTAGAATGTGATGGGTATTTCAGATTAAAGGGGTCATATGACGATGCTATAATAACATTATTTTGTTATTATGTTTACGCAGTTTAAGGTTCAAAAACACATTATTTTCCACATACCGTACATTATTGATGCTCCTCTCTGCCCAGCCTTTCTGAAACGCGTCGTTTTTTTTTACGAAGCTCATTGTTCTGACAAATGTGGTGTGCTCTGATTGGCCAGCTATCCAGTTCGTTGTGATTGGTCGAATCCCTCAAGTGTGTGACGGAAATGTTACGCTCCTTATAGGCCTGGGCGATAAAACGGTATCGATATTTATCGACAGTACACCTTCTTCGATAACGATATAAAAAATGTTCGATATAGTGCACGATATAGGCATGTGCTCTGAGTGACGCAGACAGCACACACAAACACAAACATGAGTGCTGTGCCTGCCTGTGATGAGGAGATTGTGAGTAAAGAATGAATATTAGTTGAATTTAAAATAAACATTTTCAATTTGAATGCAAAAATAGTACAATCCAATGTTAGATGTGCATCAGGGAGCGTCATCAGTGGAACACGAGATGCGGCGATGATGATGTAAGTGACGTTGTAGTTTAATGTTTTGTTAGTCTAGCCCACGAGACGCGCAGTTGCTGCGTTATTCATTCAAAATATTAGAGAATATTGTAGCTCAATACCTAGAAGATCTTGATTAGGATACAACCGAAACCAACCCATTCACTCAGAATGCATATTCAGCGCATTTTCTTGACGGACAAATATGACTGCTCCACTCACGTCTCACACAAGAGATGTAGACAGCCATGCAAAGTTAAAACAGTTTAAACTTTTAGAAAACACGTCGCACGTTTGTGGAGGTTTATTCCTTTTCACTGCATCTTATATGTTTTTAAAGGCAATCTGTGTGATGGGCGATTCGGCTCTTTGTATTAAGCAATGCATAAATACGTGATGCTGTTTTGTTCATAATTGTTTATGCAATTTACGAAATTATATTTGATTTACTGTATATGAGTTAATTTAGACGTAATGCA
The DNA here is from genome assembly GCA_018148995.1 of Sinocyclocheilus maitianheensis. Lineage (NCBI taxonomy): Eukaryota > Metazoa > Chordata > Actinopteri > Cypriniformes > Cyprinidae > Sinocyclocheilus > Sinocyclocheilus maitianheensis. The sequence continues at coordinate 64,995 of JADLZM010018688.1, read as the reverse complement.
CGTTTTTATAGACAGTTACTTCCTTGCGTTGACAATTTAATGTGCTGCATTATTTTGCTCATTGCGCCCTCCTGTGGCCTCGGGAGACAAGCCAAAAGTTTAACCTACAGTATTTAATCTGCATATAAAATATTAGAAATTAGATATTTGTTTAATTTTTATTTTGTTTTTGACTGTTAAAACAAAAAATATTTGTTGTTTGTTGCAATAAATTGAGTTAATTTAAAAATACAGTGGTTAAATGTAAACAATTTTTTTTTCTATTGCTCTTTGTTTGAAAAAAGGTTATATAAAAAATGTCAATAATTATCGATACTGAATGATATGAAACATTATATCGTTGATAAATTTTTTAGCTATTTCACCCAGCCCTAGCCCATTACCATATTTGGAAACACACAGCGTCTCCACGACATGGCTGTGGCGGCAACAATACTACAGCGAAAATAAAAGTTACGCCTTCTTTCTTTGCCTGTACCTTTGGGTGGTGTTATGCAAATCTTCCAACACAGTGACATAGATGTGTGGGGGCGTGTTTGAATGAGGTGTTTTAGGAAGGCATCTTAACTTTTAGAAATAATATATTTTTGGGCTTGAGACTTAAATCTTTGCGACTTTACAGATCTTATCTATGCACGAACAGCTTGTAATACTCCAAAGAGAAAGGAATACATGAAATCGCGTCATATGACCCCTTTAAAAAATAATGAATGGAATAATAATAATACTAATAATAATAATAATGGTAACACTTTAAGGACCAATCCTCACTATTAACTATACTAGCATGCATATTGCTAGTATATTGGCTGTTAATTAGTACTTATAAAGCACATATTAATGCCTAATTCTGCATACCCATATTTTAGATCCTTTCCTAAACTTACAGGGTGTCCGCGGGTCCTTAAAAAGTCTTAAAATGTCTTAAATAACGTTTTCCTAATATAAGGCCTTAAAAAGTCTTAAAATGTCTTAAATTCGGATTCGATGGGTCTTAATTATTTTTGGTCTCATTACCGCTAATATATCTTCAGTCTGACGGACCTAATGACTTTACAATCATTGGACAGACTGAAGATTTGTTCTTCCCGCGGTAAGTTACTGCGTCATCAGAGAGAGTCGCAGTAAGTTAGCAGAATACAGGATACAAGCTCGCGCTGAAGCTCACTCTGTTTGTCTCCAGACTTCAGAACAAATGAGCATGACAGCACACAAACTCAGAAGAAACACACTGAGGTAAAAATTCAAAATGTTTAGTTTATTCATAACATGATATAGTTAAATAACACCATGACAAGTGAGCTATTTTACTCAATATTCTCACGACGCAAAAAAACCCAAAAACATTCAAAACACCTACAGAGTGCATGCATTACGTGAAGTCTAGTGCGCGTGCGCTCTGCCTGATCACTGCATGATTCAGTCTATTAAAATACATTCAGAATGATCACAATTTCAAGACATGGGGGGCAGAAAATGTGTATATTTATACTCAAGTTCACACGGAAGAGTGTCTTTTTTTCTCCAAAAATGACCATATACAAATGTGATATTGATTTTTTACAACAGTTCAATAAACTAGAAGTTTTATTAAGAGACTTCCGTTTTAGACACCATATTGCCTGTTTTTGCTCTATTTCGGCAACAAAAATAATCCCAAACAAAGCCACTGCGCTGTTTTGCGTCTTTGAGCAACATGACGGTGTTTCGTTCCCGAATGAATCACTCGTTTAAATGATTCGGTTCAGTCGCAATGACTCACTTAAATTATAACTTACTGCCACCTACTGTAATTTCACATTTAAAGTATCTTTTCATTTTTTTAATTATTTCAAATATCAGTATTCAATGTTTTATGTTTAATATATCAAAACATTATTTATGCATTTGTAACTGCAGGTTAAATGCATTCATGTTCTGCATTAAACAGTGTGTGAACACATCTACATGCCACTTCAGATGCAGCTTATGTCTGGATTGCAAAGATGAATTTTGTTGATGCTGATTTCATTTGCTTGGTAACAGCCCAAATGTCTTATTATTCTAATTCACTGATTAAATGTAAGAATTTGACTCAAAAGATAATGCACACTTATAGAAAAATGGCTTTATAAAGGTAAAATGCCCATAAAAGGTCAAAATCAATTTAAACTTATCTGACCACCACACAGAATATGAAGAATATCAAAAACTTTAGGAGTCAGCTGTCCACGAAAGTCCTTAAGATACCAGCATGATAACACACACAATCAGTTGAATGAATGACTCAATACTCACTCATTAAGTGACTTACCGCCACTTACTGGTAGTTCAGTTGAGAAGTTTGTTGAAAAGTATGCATTTTCCCCCTCAACATTTCTTATTTATATATTCAGAAATGCATTTAAAACATTAATCTCATAACATTATTAATTGCAGTTGTAATTATTGTTATTTGCAGTGTCAATTATTTAATCTGACTGGTAGCAGCCCTATAGTGTATATTGAATTTATTGATAAATTGTAATAATTTGACATATAAGATGATGCATACATCTAAAAAGGTTAAAAATAGGCCTTTGTAAAGGTAAATATGCAGATTTAAGTATGTAAAAGCTGATAGAACACT
>JADLZM010018688.1:4795-62335 GCA_018148995.1 Sinocyclocheilus maitianheensis | reverse complement strand
ATACTTAAAAAATGTATTTATTTAAAGACTAAAAATATGAATATTATAATCTTTTATATATTATATATCATGAATGCATATATGTTACTTCATTTTTAAATTGAATTAATTACATGTTTAACTATTAATCCTTTTAAACTATTACTTACAATGTTTTAATGCTAGAAAGCAAGACCAGCACCAATATTTTTTTCTCTTACATTTTTTAAAATATTTTTACATTTTACTTTTTACTTGTTTCCGCTTAAAATTAAAAAATGTTCTGCTTAACAGTTTCTGTAACATTTTTAGACTTATTAAATCTTTTTTTTTATTATTATTTTTGGTATTTAGAATGGGATGAACTTAATTCTGTGAAACCAACATGAATGCAAAGATTACATTTTTGAGAAGTAGCTTTTTCATTGACTCTGTCAACCTTATTTGTCATTTACCCTTTTTTTAAGTTTATTGATATTAAATCTTTTGTAATTAAACATTTTAAATGTATGCAAAACCTCAGACAGATTAAGTCATTTCAGATGAATCAGATTGCCTTGAGCTTTTCCAGTGTAATAAATTACAAATACATCCCAATGTATTTGTCATGTCTTTGAATTGATGGAGCTGCCCTTGCTCTCAGAGCTTGCTGTGTTTATGAGCTGAATACTCCAATAGAGAGGATCAATACCTTCCAACCGTGTCTTATAAAATACCCAGGAGTAATTAAGCGTGAGCACCGGAGCGCTTCCATTGAAATGTTAATGACAGAGCTGAACGGTATACTGTTCCAGACCATAGGAGCTTACGCATGAGTGTCTTAAAACTCAGATGTTATGTTTGTTTCTCCTATGAGAACTCAAACAGAATATTTGGCTAAAAAAGTTCTGTTTATTTAACAAAAATCTATTCGATTACATTTAAGTATTTTGCTTTTGTCCAGGGCGCCTGATACTGTGAGCCATACAGAGTTTCATGTGTGGTTGGCAAATAATAACGAGGAAACAAAGTGAGACAGTTGTGTTAAACCACAAATTACCCAACCTCCCTGCCTGTGGGCTGTTACGGGTTGGTTAGCACGGATATTCACAGCCCTGTGTATCGTCCTCCTTGCTTCATGGGTGAACCCATCCTCCAACTTTCCCCTTTTCAAACACGAGCACATTTCACCATATAAATCTCACAGAGCATTTACGCTACACTAATAACTTTCTTTCTCCACCGCTTGATTGCTGAAGCTTGAGCCTTGACACTTGTGATGCACTCTGCCAAGAACATTAAGTATCCAAAAGTGATAAAGCTTCAATTTGCTAGACCATTAGACTAATTACTACAATAATTAAGTAACTACTTGATTAGAACTAATGGGTACCTAATTATCCAGGAAGGAAGGATCAGGTGGTAATTAATAGAGTCAAGCTGATGTCTTATGACTTACCGTCCCTGGTTACCAGACATTAGGGAATGAGAATGGTAAAAACAAACATCACCACTCTAGTGTTTGTTTAGAACCCTGTAGGAAACAATCTGTTTATGTGGTTTTGTGCAGAGTGTGGGTGAAATGACAGGTAAACGGCATTTACTGATGATCATTCTGCTGTCCATTTGTAAACTCGCTCCATCTAATGTTCTGAGCTCGTGTCCGAAAACTGAAAAAAAAAAAAAAAGTGTTCTTTTTTGAGGGCAGCATGGATGTCTCCTTCACTGACTCTCATGTTTCACAATCCTGTATATGCACACTAATACAATGAAAAATGAGAATTAAGTCATATTCTTTATTTTTGTCTAATTTTGCAGTTAAAATGATTGGGAAAAAAGATGCATGCAACACTTGTTTAATATTTTATATACTTTTACATCTATATTATAAATTTAACATATTGTATATTTCACACAAGTCTTAGCATTTTGCGCAATGTTGCTTCTCATGTAAATTTATCTTGTTTTTTGGACGTTTTACTCAAAAACCAAGACTAATTAAAAACTCATTAAGAAGTCATTTTTTTGCAGTGCAATGTGGCGGTTGGTGGGAAAAAATGGCGTGTGACTGAGTCATAAGGGGGAAAAAAAACATATTTGTGGATTTATTTACTCATTTTAACTGCTCCTTCAGATGCCATGAGAAATACGCATTATATAGTCACTAAATATTTGCATAGTTATCACTAAATCTCACTTACCTTAATTTTAGATAATGGGTCATTATTTTATTTATCAGATGTGGTGACCTTTCAGCATGTACAAACTCACATCTTGACTTTATCATTATACATACACTTTTTTCCTTCGCAGTGACTCTCCAAGAATTCTTTCAATCAACAAATACCTTCTGAACTGAATGAATAATTCAACTGATGTTGTAATCACATCTCACGATGCAGATATTTTGGACATCTCTGGCATAGAAAGAGATGGATGGGGAAAAATCTAAAATTTATGGAATTAGAGAATTAGCATAAAGAGTATTATCTAAACATATAAGGCATTAAGCAGGGGTGTTGAAAAGGTCATTAAAATTTAAGTGGATTGAATACAAAACCTTAGACATAATCCATCAATCAATCAATCCGTCTGTTATTGGATGTATAATTGCTGTAAGACGGGCTGCTCACCATATGTAATATGCATGACTGTGAATGGAAGCAAAAGTGAAACCTGATGCTTTTTGATGTATAGGACCTTTATTAATGTTTGAATAATATGTGCCTGGAGGGAGGGCTATAAATTAGAATTGAGAATTGAGATATAAATTTTCATGAGGAACCCCTCGTACATATCCATTATGTATTTAAAAATGAAAGAATTGCCTTGATTCTGATTGAGCTTGCAATTGTGTGGAGTCCTAAAATCGTGAAAATACACAGAGCTGGCGGCTGAGGAGGGAAGAGTCAATTCCTAAAGTGCTGACTTTTGCACATTACACTGACAAGTCTCTCATTATTTACACCTGTTATAAATTACACACAAAAACAAGGGCTTTTATTAATGTTCCATCAACATCCATTTGCAATAAGATGAAAGTGCATGCTTCTTTTTTTTAGTTCTTTTGGCAGCTGTCTCTCACATTATTGGTCAGGAAGGGAAAGTTCAGCGGCTTTCTGTGGTACAACAGGTGACTTCTCTTTTGACTTTCTTCAGCATACTATTGACTGGCATTAATAGAGTGGCCTTTGAGCAGTGATTAGCTGGGCTTGAAGTCTTTGGGTCACATCAGCAATTCATCAATGCACTGTATTGACCCTGGATTGAGACATATTATCCGTTCAGCCATTTCTGTGCGCTGCCCTAATCAAAGGGAAGCAGGTAATGCCCCATAATCAGTCTGGCTGCGCCTTCTCTCCCTGGACTGAGTCTAATAAGGGGAAGCGGGAGTAGGAAGGGCACTGATCTCACCTTTTCTATGATAAAAGTGAGACTCTGTTCTTGTTCAACAGGCACTGTATTTTGTGCACTAACATTTAATCATTCTAAAACCTTGTCAGCTTCTTCAGAGAGGGCAATCCCAGAACGCATTGTGATAAGCTCAGTGGAGAGAAAAATAAAATAAAATAAATAAATACATACATACATACATGAATACAAGATGGCAGACAGGATGAGATAAGTGTTAGTTAGAAATAAATAAATAATTTATATATATATATATATACATGCGTGTGTGTGTGTGTATACATATACATACATATATACATGCACACACACACCCACACGCACACAAAATTATATATTATAAAATAAATGCTAGCTAGACACGTTTATTTATTTCTAACTTAACACTTCTCATCCCTTTTTTCAGTTGAATTGTTTAAAATCCACTGCACGTTGATTTCAAGTTCAATAAATGCATGTTAATCTCAGTATTGATCACAATATTGCCCAAAATAATTGTGATTTTTTTTTTGCCGTAATCTAGCCAGTGTTGTTTTAATATAGTTGAGATTATAATTACACTAGGTACTATTATAATTTGTATTAAAATTCCTTTAAAAATAAAGTAGTAATGGAGTTTTTATTTTAGTTTTAGTTAAAGTTTTATTAATTTAATTGTGCATTTTCGCCATATTTATTAGTTTTGTTTATATTAAATGTCTGTATTTTTGTTATTATTTTAATTTCCTTTTTAGTTATTTTAATACAAGATAAACTAAATAAAATATTAAATGAAATAATTAAATAAAATGTTAATTAATATTTTTTTATGGTTTATAAATATTATATATTTATATTATAGTTAATTAAAACCATATATTAAATTGGATTATTTTACTATGTGCTATATTTATTTATTTATCTTTGCTTATTAATCACAGTTTTAGTTTAGCAGCATGCTAACTTTAAAACATTAAAAATCAATTGAGAATTCCTCAGTTTGTGTGGTGTTTGGAGTTGCTATCTATACAGAGCATTCCAAATCACTCACTTATGAGCCTCAATGATGGTTAAGATGCTGTCTATATACTATAGGCAGTGAGGCAGCTCACTAGGTTTGGAACAGAGCTGTAGTTTCGGACAGGGTGCCACTTTAACGACTCCAAGTGCTTCTGCCCTCAGGTCTCAGTTACGGAGAGCGCGGTTTCTGAAAGACAGCAGTGAGTGGCGAGGTGAGGGAGGAAGAGGACAGGAAGAGAAAAATGGGGGCTTTAGAGATGCCTGCTCCACCAAGGGCTTCACTAAGGGGCTTAAACAAGATGAACATTAAGGGCACAGTTATGTTGTCTCCCCGGGTCCCTGAGAGAAGCAGCCTTTGATGTTGAGACAGGATAAAAATAGTGCTGTGCTTTTCCCTCTAGTAGGGAAAGATTGCACCATAATGTAGGGCCGTACACATGACTGGCAACAGCAGTGTCAATTAGTCAACTGTTTACGGGCCTCTCTCTGTGAAATGCCGCTCTCTGAAGAGAAAAGTGTATTTTTTTCTGAGGAGGGTTATTTGTAGCACTGTGCCCATTTGTGCTCCCATCTGTTGATGCTGGATTGCACCTCAAAGACCCAATGTGGGCAAGCAAGATAGTTTAATAAGTACCCAAGGTATCTTAGGCAAACACACCGGTGACAATCTGGATGGTTACTCTCTCAAAGGGGTTTCTACTAAATTGAGTAAATGTAAAACTTTCAAGAGTAAACATTGCTATGAAATAAGAGGAAATATATATGATTGACCCACGAGGGGATCGCAGGCGCTTTTGTTCACTAGATACGAATGTTTGCATCTTTTTTTTGGATTCACCAGATTGTCACATGCTCATTTTCAGATTTTGTGGTATTATAACACATGCAGTCTGTGAATTGTGGTTACATTTTATTTTAAAGTATCCTTGTTACAGTGTAATTATGCATTTAAGTACGGAGTAATATTAATTAACTACATATGGTTAGGATTAGTGTTTGGCTTTGGCTTACTTGCATGTAATTATGCATAATTTATTGTTATTATAATAGTAAGTGCATGTAACATGTAACAAGGACACCTTAAAATAAAGTGTTACCTGAGTTGTCTCTTCGCACTTGTCTTAAATCCATAACTGACAATAAATATGTAACTGTGTGCAATACAAACATTAATAAGGAAGAGATGTGAAACTTTAAGAACATATCAACATACTAACGTTTTGGGAGGCACAAACAGTGCTGGAGTAGCTCCCATAATTATGATTATTTTTGACAAATGCATGACTGGAGACATTTCAATATCCAACAATTGTTAGTAAGCCACCATCGACTAAAAACAAGCATTTAATTTCAGCTCTTTAATTAAGAAAAGTTGTTGCTTTTAAATGATGTGCTTTCTCTGGTTTATGGGTTGTGCCAGAACGCAGGGCTTTTGGGATAATATTGCAGAGAGAAAAAAGGTATTATTATTATTATTAATTTATTGATTTGATTGATTGATTGTTTGATTAAAATGCAAGATCCAACAATTTTGTGAAAACTTTTTAAAAGTATTATTATTATTAATGTGTGTAGTATGTATATAATATCTATAGTTTTTATTTAAAAATAAAATCAATTTATTAAATAATAAATTAATTAATTTAAAAAACAGTAATAATAATAATAATAATAATAATAATAAACAGAAAAAAAGCATTGTTGATGCCAGGAATGATATAAGGTACATTATTTTCTTATGATTTTTTTTTCTTTTGTTTGATAGCAGTGTACTGTACTTCATACAAGATGTCATCCAAATGAAAGTGACATTACTGCATCAACAACTAGTTGTGCACTTTAGTTCTGTATATGCTAATTTAAGTTAAGTAGACTGTGCATAAAACACATATATCAAATGTATTCTTAAGAATAAAGAGTGTGATATCCCAGATATGCTAGTAAGAGTTATAGTTTCATATTCATGAGAAAATAGGAAGTTAAACAGGTGTTTTGCATGCGAAGCCACCCTTTCATTGAGATGAAGTGCCACTGAAGTGTGTCAGTGACTACACAAGTACAGTTCTGCTCTACATAATAGAATAACATAACAATAGATGAAAACGATCCAGTAAAGGTGTAGCTCATTTGTGCAAAAATCCAGTTGTTCTAATGTATGGCTTTACTCCTCAGCACTTACCTATTCTGTGTAATTATACAAGGCCTTAGCTCTCTCCCTCTCTCACTAATTCACAAAGGCCGTGGTGAATTGATGTACGGCACAATCATCTGCTAGGAGCTGATGTGATTTAAATGAAACTAATTAGGGAAATGTCAAACATAATTAATAAAACAGGTTTAAGTTGCGAAAACACTGTCAACGGAATGAATGAAGATGCCGCTGCTCTTCTCCCGCTGCTGCCTCGTTCTCGCGTTTCAGCGCCGTTCAATTAGGTCATGGATCCGCTCTTCTCTCTCTTTCGCTCCCTCTCTTTTTCCTCCTCTCCGTTGAGTTCCAGGGAAAAAGAAGGGAAGAGGAGGGAGGTGGGGGGGGGGAGCCACCGGTCTGAGGACGGGAAATAAATTTGCCTGTCCATCCGCCGCCTGGAAGAAATTAATTGCAGACTCCTCATCCTGTCTGGGTACAACAGGGGCATTAACATAAGCAATTTGCGTCCGACTTCTTCTGCCGGCTGCTTAATAGAGCATCAGACCTGGCCGATAAGGCTCAGGGTCCCTGATGCATTAGCATTTTCATAATATCAAAATATTATAGTGGCGTGAATCGCCCAAGCCCCATTCATTATTGATAAGAACAAAAGGTTTTATAAATTACAAAGGGAGAGCATGACCTATAATTACGGCAAGCAAATTAGGGTTGTGTGGTAAAGTCAGTTACATTTGGAAGCAAAATGATGCGGGAGCTCTTTTCTCTTTTCCGGCGGGATTAGAGGAATAATAGATTCCCTCACATCCACAGCTGGGACTGAAGAGCATGTTTGTGTTTTCATGAAGGACAGTGTCTGGAGATGGTGGCCCAAGTATTTTTGGCTTTCATACCAACGGGATATATATTTTATGAAACTGGAAGAGTTGATATGATAATTAACCACAAATCATTTTGTGATTTTAGAATTTAAGAATGGTATGTTCTTTTATAAAAAACAATGAAGCTATTGAGGGGTAAAAAAATAAATAAATTAGATTTATATGGAAGGTTGTTGCAACGGGGGAAAAAAAATTAACTTGTTACATTTTATCTCACAATTCTGACTTTTTCCCTCACAATTGTGAGTTTATAGCTGAAAAGCTAAAAAAAAAAGTCAAAATTCTGAGACGTTAACTCACAATTCTGAGAAGAATATAAATTCTTCGTTCCTCTTCCGAACACAAATTAAGATATTTTTGATGGAATCTGAGAGCTCATTGACCCTCCCATAGACAGCAAGGATCCTTACATGATCAAGGCCCAGAAACATAGCATCGGTAAAATGATCCATGTGACATCAGGGGTTCACCCGTAATTTTACGAAGCTACGAGAATACATTTTAGTGTCAGAAGATAACAAAAATAACAACTTTATTCAACAATTCGTCTCCTCCACGTCACCCTGGTGCCGTTTTGGAGAGTATCCACTGAACGTAAACATTGTATGCTGTTCTGTGTCAGCTGCATCACGCGGATTTGTCATTTACGTTCAGATCAAAGTGCAAACAACATAGACAACATATCCGCGTGACGCAGTTGACAGAGAACATCATACGCTGTTTACGTTCAGTGGATACTCTCCAAAATGGCGCCAGGGTGACGCGGAGGAGACGAATTGTTGAGTAAAGTCGTTATTTTTGCGTTCTTTGCGCACAAAAAGTATTCTCGTAGCTTCGTAAAATTACTGTTGAACCCCTGATGTCACATTATTATACAGATGTCCTTGCTACATTTCTGGACCTTGATCATGTAAGGGTCCTTGCTGTTTATGGGAGGATCAGAGAGCTCATGGGATGCATCAAAAATATCTTAATTTGTGTTCCGAAGATGAACGGAGGTCTTGCGGGTTCGGAACGACATGAGGGTGAGTAATTAATGACAGAATTTTCATTTTTGGGAGAGCTAACCCTTCAAGTTATTTATTATTATTATTATTATTATTATTTTGTTTTAGTTAACTTTACTATAGGCCCCTTGGTTGAGAACCACTTATATTCATCAAGTACTGGTGAGTCAGTTGTATATATACAAATGTTGTAATATATATATATAACGTTCATGTACACACATTTTTACATTCAGAGTTCTTCATTGACTTCAGTCAGCTCCTTAGGTGCACAATATGCGTGAAGTGACCTCTAGTTGCTAGTGTTCAGCGTTCATCCTAGTAAACTGAAATACCCTTTAAAACAATCCTCAGGTGTAGGGTCTCGCGCAAACTGTTGCATGATGGGAGTAACCTTTTTTGCTCTGACCTAATCTGTTTGAAGGTCTTTGTCTTGGTGAGAAAAAAAGGTGAGGAAGAAAGATATCATCCCTTCAGCCCCTCAGTGATTCATCATGAAGGAAAGCTTTAAGCTTGAATTAAATATGACTTTGTGACACAGTGAAGTTTAAGGGAGGCAGGCATCCACTGAGAGAAATGGGTTTTTCTTATTGTCTGCTGACCTGGGCTCATGACTGATGAGTGCTCGGTTATCCCACTGAATTTTGTGTTCTATTCCCAGAAAGTAGAAGATCACACTCCACTTTGCCCGTGGATGAAGGATAGGTTTTGTGTACAGCTCAAATACACCGCATAAAATACAGTTTATCGTCATTAAACTTATTTTGACACAGAAACTGACCAAATTTGTAATGTAAAACCTTTTTAATTGCTTTCTGAGGCTCATACGTGTTTAAAACCACAATAGGTTCTAAAATGATCATGTCAGCACCATAATGTGTTTATGAACTAATGAATTTCAAATAAATAAATAATTGAATGAATAAATAGAAATGAAAAGTGCATTGCTAACAATATGGAAATATGAGGAGTAGCCTACATGCTGCTAATTAGTATGAATCTCCACAATGCTGGAAGGAATGAGCTGTACAGTCCCTCGAGTTTTCTTATTGATTACACAGGATGCAAATGTAATTTCTTCCTTTAATGACTCTGTCCAAAAGCAAAATTTCTCTGTTTAGGACAAAACCAAGTTCACAAAGCAAGTCCTGAGGGATGAATGCAAATACGAGCATAACATTACTGTAATAAAGCATAGAGTTCTTGCTAATAGTACATCTTAATGATTGAAATCTACCTCGTCAGATAAGCCAGTTCACATTGCCTAACCGGAGCACTAAACGAAGAGGTTGTTAATGTAGTGTTATATGAAAAGCGCACAAGTTCTCTCTGTTTTCCCCTAGTTGCTTTAGTAATTAATCTAAATATATGGAATTACATTACCTTCTAATAAACAAAGTTTTGAGGTGTTTGGACTAATAGATTGCAAAACTTCTAATGGGCTAATATTAGAGGTGTTTTGTGAAAGCACTTTAGTTTTTTCACAAAAAAAACTAATTTTTTAAAAGGAGTAGTTCACCCAAAATTGGAAATTTGCTGATAATTTACTCACCCTCAGGCCATCCATGATGTAGATGAGTTTTTTCCTCATCAGAACTGTAGCATTACATCACTCACTCACCAATGGATCCTCTGCAGTGAATGGGTGCCGTCAGAATGAGAGTCCAAACAGCCGATAAAAAACATTACAATAATCAACAAATAATCCACACAACTCCAGTCCACCAGTTAGCATCTTGTGAAGCTGTGTTTTTAAAAAACTAATTCAAGACGTTTTAAACTTAAAAACCATTGCTTCCGACAAACACAATTGTTTTAGGTAAAGTCATTTTATCTAAATCAGAAGGGACATATGCACAGATCAATGGCTGTTTACAAGAGGAAACGGTCCAAAACAGATGGACTTTTTCAGGAAGTGTTATTATGGATAATGGATTGGTATTTATTCCAGAAGTGACAGTTTAAAGTTAAAACACCTTAATGTTGGATTTTTTTCTTACAAATGTGCAGCTTTTCACTTCACAATACTCAATACGTTTGCACTCTCATTCTGATGGCACCCATTCACTGCAGAGGATCCATTGGTGAGCAATGTAATGTTTCTCAAAATTTCTTCATTTTCGGGTGAACTATTCCTTTAAGTAAAGGTTTCATTCTAGTTTACACCAGATATTTTAGTTTTAGCAGGTAACCATAGTAGCAGCAGTCTAGATAATTTCAAAGTTGATATTGTTACCAATGTATCTTTGATCGCTGTAAGCCAGTTTTGGCTCCTCAAAGGGCAATACAGCATGCAAGACTATAGATTATGGTCTTAGTCAAATTCAATAATTTCATCATATTGAAAATAGTGGGTAGGCTATACCTATGTTTGCGCTACTGGTGCAAAATTTATGTTTGTTGAAATTGTTATGGGTTTTAATATGTGCAAGACTAATTTGACATTTATGTGGCATTAATCTGTAGCAGGAGAGTCAACAGTGATATTGATACCATATCAATATCTTTTTTGAGCAAGATTATTGTAGATTTTATTTTTCGGCATCAGCATTGAATATATTCACTGATAGGGGATGTTTAATTGTGCATGCTCATTTCCTCTATTTTTCTAGTTAGTTTAAGTGTGCGTTAGATGGCAGCAAAGGAGAAATTCATTAAAACACTAATAATAATAAAAAACACTTAACTGTAGTCTTAAAGGGTTAGTTCACCCAAAAATGAAAATTAGCCCATAAATTACTCACCCTCAAGGCATCCTAGGTGTATATGACTTTCTTCTTTCAGACAAATCCAGTCGGAGTTATATTAAAAATTGTCTTTGATCTTTCAAGCTGTTTAATGCCACTCAGCGGGTGTTGCATGCATGCATCAGTCCAAAAGAAGTTAAATAAAAATCCCATCCATAAAAAAAGTGTCTCTCATGGCTCCAGCACGTTTACAAAGGCCTCTTTTAGTGAATCGATGCGTTTTTGTAAGAAAAATATCCATATTCAAAACTTAATAATCACTTTAATGCAGCTTGCGCCAACAGTTGTACACGGAAGCAGCTCCGAGCTGATGATGTATGAGGTCGGCTGTGGGCATGCGCTGCTCAGAAGTGATAAACGCGGAAGCGCAGGGGAGAGAGCAAAACAAAACAACGGTCACTTATTAGAAGTACAAAACAAGGATTTCTAATGAAGAATGTTGGAGGATTTCGATATAAGCCAAGAGGAGACTGGTTTTCCTTTGCTAAAGTAAGGAAACTTTGGTTCCTTTGCTCCTGTAAACAAATGTTGGTTTTCACGAGACTAACCGGCGCATGCGCAACGCTGACCTCATGCTTCATCCACCCGGAACTGCTTCCGTGTACAACTGTTGGAGCAAACTACATTAAAGTGATTACAAAAACGCATCGATTCACTAAAAGAGGCCTTTGTAAACCCCCTGGAGCCGTGTGAGACACTTTTTTTATGGATGGGCGATTTTTATTTAACTTCTTTTGGACTGATGCATGCAACACCTGCAGAGTGGCATTAAACAGCTTGAAAGATCAAAGACAATTTTTTATATAATTCCGACTGGATTCTTCTGAAAGAAGAAAGTCATATACACCTAGGATGACTTGAGGGTGAGTAATTTATGGGCTAATTTTCATTTTTTTGGGTGAACTAAACCTTTAAGCTAATTTAAAAAAAAAAAAAATTGTATCATACATTATATGTTGTGATGCCTAAGTTTACTTGTAACATTAAAACTATATTTCTTTTAGTTTTTACTGTTTTATTTTTATTTCATTTTTTATTTAGACAAAATATGTGATTTAATATCAGTAATTTATTGGTTAACATTATTGGTCAAAAATATGGTTGTAGGGTTAAAAAGCAGTACTCTTTGATTCTAAATAGGAAAGCTGTGTGTGAAGCACAGACAGTCTGTGTTGCTTGTGTTTTTAATTGCTGGACTCAGAATGTCAAAGTCTTGATCCCTTAGTGCATCAGCCTCTTTATCATTCATTAACCTCTATCTGTAGTGTTTTCTCCTCTCTCTCGTCCCATCATATCCCCATACAGAATGTGAAAAATGTCCCCTAACCAACCCAAACTCTGACACACTAATGTATTGCAAGTTTGGTGCCCAACTAAAGGTGACATCATATTTTTTTCCCTCTCTTTCGCTCTTGCCAACCCTCCATCTAATTGCCCTGTGCCAATAAGAATTAATTAGTCTGCTTATTTTTCTTGGGTTTTGGAGAGCTTCCCCATCTGGCGGGAAGGCGGTCCTCTGTGAGTCTGATTAATGGCGCTGAAAGACAGTTGCTGGAGTGCCTCCGCTCAAGCTGACGGCTTGTGTTCTGGTCTGGGTCAGAACCCACAGCAAGCTGTGCAGTGCCACCCCATTATACCGCTGCAAATTTCCCAGACTCAACCTCGAGCGAGTCTAAAGACCTCTTCCAAAAACAGTAACGTTGACAACAAAGGAAGTGATGACCGGGACAATTACACACCTGCTAATTCTTTCAAGGGCTATCAATCACCTGATTGGATGGTCAAGGATTTCACCTCAACCTGACATTGATATAAACAAAGTCAAAAGGAAACAAAATCGCTGAATGATAAGTTGACAGTGTGCGATAGGACAGCTGTCAATGCGTGGAAAAAAACTGAGATTAAAAATGCACAGTAGACGTCAACTGGGCCTCAAGATCACTTAACATTACACAACCAACCTCAATCATAAAGTGAAGAACTGCGTGGTGACAACTGACACAAAGACAGGCTCGGTTTCTCTCTTCAGGTAGAAGATGACAAATCAAATAAATATAAAGTGGGGTCCAAAAGTCTGAGGCACGCTTTCTAATTTGCATTTTTCTAATTGAACAGATATTTTTTTTAGATTACAAATTACATTAACAACAGAACAATTTGAGTAAAAAGTTTAATTGAAAAGTTTACATACATTTCTTATTATTTGGTACATTGCCCTTATGCTTTAATGAGAGTAGCACTAAAAGTGGCATAGATTCAGAAGTAGTGCAGAATTTAAGATTTTTTTATTTATTTTGTATACACTACTGCTCTAAATGTTGGGATCTGAACAAAATTGACAGTGATTGCGTTTGTAATTTTACAAAAAGATTTGGTTACACTTTAGTATAGGGACCAATTCTTATTACTGTAACTAGTTGCTTGTTAGCATGCCTATTATTAACATATTGGCTGTTTATTAGTACTTATAAAGCATATATTCTGCATGACCATATTCTACATCCCTAATCCTACCAATACCTAAACTTAACAACTACCTTACTAACTATTAAGCAGCAAATCAAACGTTTATTGAGGCAAAAGTCATAGTTAATGGTTTGTTAATAGCGAGAATTGGACATCAAAATAAAGTGTGACCAAAGATTTTTATACAAATAAACAATAAATAAATTAAACTAATTTAAAAAATAAAAACATAGACTGCTGTTCTTTTCAACTTTCTATTCATCAAAGAATACTGAAAAAAATTATTACTTTACACAAAAATCTAGCAGCACAACTATTTTCAACATTGTTTTCTTGAGCACCAAATCAGCATATTAGAATGATATCTGAATAAATATGTGACAAGTAAATTACATTTTAAAATATATGAATATAGAAAAGTAAAAAAAAAATATATATATATATATAAAGACTATTAATAGAAATACCATTGAAATAGAAAATCTAATGTTAATTAAATTGTAATAATATTTTACAATATTCCTTGTTTTTTGCTATTCTTAAAAATCTAATAAATACAGCCTTGGTGAGACTTCTCCAAAACATTACAAAAATGTTACCAACCCCAAACTTTTGAATGGTAGTTTATGTGTGTGTTTATTTATTTTATGTGTGTATGCATTTTTGCCCCTCAAATTTATTTGCTTATGTGAACATTTCTCACACTGCACTCAGGAAAACGTACCACGGCAGACGACCGCTCTCTTTTCTGTCTGCACGTCGAGACGCATTCACCATGAGGTAATGCAACGCCCTCCGGTCGGTGGCTGATCTTGGGCCTGTGGAGCTCTTTCTGCAGCTCTGNCCATGAGGTAATGCAACACCCTCCGGTCGGCGGCTGATCTTGGGCCTGTGGAGCTCTTTCTGCAGCTCTGATAACTTTAAGCTTCCAGCCAAGGAGAAGAAGAAAGCTGATAGATCTCCCAGGCCACTGGAGCTTGGACTCATTTGTCAGCCACATGTCAAAGGGAAGATGACATTTACAGCCCTGTGAAGTGACTGCCTCCAGCTCGCCAGGCAGCCCTGAAGTAATAAATGTTTACCTTAAAGGAAGAGTGCTGCCAAACCGACCTCTCTTCGACGACAGAAAGAGGGCCTTTCTGCTCTTGGGGTCCTTATTTCCACCACCCCTCACTCACGCTGTCAAAAAGAAACAGATTAATGACACAATTTGCCCGACAAATCATATTAGTGGAAGCAGACACAACGGGGAAAAACTTTTGCGGTACCTTTTCAAGGAGCAATATCAGTTCAAATAGAATGTATTCCTGTCTGACATTTATAAAGGTGGGTGGTGAGAGGGAGAGAAATATAATGATCCTCAGAGACGGGGAGATGACCAGCTTTGAACGGCGATGAAAAAACGTGCTGGAGAAAAAGGCGAGTCTTTTCATAGTGGCCTCCATCAACAGCATCTTTGGCTGTTTACAGTGAGCTGATATATACAGAATGCACTCAAAAATTCTCATTGGAACAATGCAGGATACTCTAGACTGTATCCAAACAGCAAGTCTTTTATAACAGGAAACAAAGCCATCTTCTATGGACCTCACATCATTGGAAAAGGAGTGCAACCAATGCTGCTCTTACTTCAGTCTGCAACTCAATGAATAGACTTGACGATAAAATGTTATTTTTTTCCTCCTCAGCCACCGTACGAACAGAGGCACTTAAACAGGAGACAAATGTCTGTGGGAGCAATTTATAGGATTGTATTTTGTTCATATTCATTCTCATATAAAGCCCTGCATGATTCACCGTGAGGAGTGAAGTCCTTGAAGAATCCCTCCTGACAAATCTTTGAATGCTCAAATAACCTTAATATTTAAAGGGATAAAAAGGAGTGTCCGTTGAGATCCTTTAAAAAAGACTTTGAGTATGAGAATGGGGGGTCCTCCGAGGCCACTTTTCACGGACAGTACGGCAATCCGATTAGATTGGAATAGAGCCATACAGGACAGGCTTTGGAGGTGATTCAGTAGCTCCATGGGGAGTATGTGTAGTCTCTTCTAATCATTGGTCTCGCACTCCACAGAAGACATGGAGATGTCGAACTAAAAGACTGTGTGGAAGGTGAGTAGATCTGTCACGGACATAACACCCTATAATCCAGCCCTCGCGGGGAGCGAGGCATGTGGGCTGAATAAGAAGTGGAAAAATGGAGAATCATTCATTCCTTTTTCTGGGTTTGACTGCCATTTCTTATTTATAATATTTCGAGATTTTATTTAATTTATTAAAATGAATTGTTTTAAAAAATAATGTGATGATAAATTCACACAATTAATCATAACCTGACTGTATATGTAACAAATAATAAGGGATATATTTATTTATTTATAGGAAGTTATAAGAAAGTAAAACTTTTAACTTTGAGGTCTCAGAACTGAGATGTAATTTTATTTTTTATTACAAATTTATTTTGACATTTTTAATTCTGCAAGTGTATATGAATCTGTAGCATAACTAATCTGAAAAGTTTTGATGCCATTTTTCCTTCATCTTTCTTCCATATGATACCTAATAAAATAGTGTTTATAAGCATGCTACTTATCAGAATATTAATTTATAATAATAACTATTATTATTATTATTATTATTTTAGTTTAGATTAATTTAGTTTAGCTTAGTGCTTTGGTCTGGATTGCATTGCACTTACCTCTTGTGCTTTCCTGCATGTGGTGATAATGTGTGACAATGTGCTTCCCTTCACAAAGCCCAGTAAGCAAAGCTCATTAAAAGCTTATGGAGCATGCCATCCAAAAATCAATGCTTCAACAGTGTGGGCAAAATGACAGAGAGGCTAAACTGTGAGGTTACATTGACCCATGCATAGAGTACTGGAGGGGGGCGTTGCTTTGACACTGGCCTACAGTAGAAAGACAATTGAGATAGCAAGAGTGCGAGAATAAAGAAGCACACAGAAAGATAGAGAAAGAGCTTGTGAAGGTCACAAAAAGGTAGAGAGAGACGCAGGACACATAGATCGGAGGGGAACAGAGAGAGAGAGAGAGAACGGGGCCGCCCAGTGGCGGCATGTCAGAGGTGGGAGCAGTACTGTTATCTGCTGATCCCAGAACTTCCCGGAGGAGTGGTGGAGTCCACCCATCTCACGTAGTGCAGTGTGCATAGGGACATCTCTGCCGGCTGACAGGAAAGCTCGATTAGCGTGCCACAAAGAGGCCGCCGCACAGGAACACTTCCCTCGGCCAGAGGGGGTGCGTCCGCAGCACACACACTCCAGGCCTCCTTCCTGCGGGGGTGACAAATGCACACACGGCAGTTCACCAAAGAGACAATGCCAGGGACACATAAAAAGAGGTGCGAGAGGTCACACACGCAAACATGTACACTTGTAATGAAATGCAACAGGTTCAAGAGTGGCTTTTGTGTACGACAAGGAAAATTATATGCAGTACACATTTGAAAATAAAGGTTCCAAACCATTTTGGGTTCTCCAAACAACTTTTCAGTTATCAGTTCTTAAAAGAACCATTTTTTCCCCTTACACTCTTAAAAAATTACGGCTCCCAAAATTCACAGCAGTGCAATAGAAGAACCATTTTGGGTTCCTCAAACAAACTTTTCAGTGAAAAATTCTTAAAAGATCAATTTTTTTTCTTAGTGTGAAGAACATTTTAATAATCTAAAGAAACTTTTTCCACTATAAAGAACCTTTTGTGCAACAAAAAGGTTCCAGTAATGTTAAAGGATCTTCATAAGACCATCAATAAAGAGCCCTTGATTTAGTTAGTATGGAGAACATTTAAAAAAAACTTTTTTCACTATAAAAATAACATTATTTGGTGTAATGAAATCTGTTTATGTGGTTTAAGGTTCAAAAAGCACATTATTTTCCACATACTGTACATTATTGTTTCTCCTCTATGCCCCGCCTTTCTGAAACGATTTTTACAAAGCTCATCCGTCTGAAAAGCGAGGTGTGCTCTGTTTGGCCAGCTATCCAGTGTGTTGTGATTGGCCGAATACCTCAAGTGTGTGACGGAAATGTTATGCCCCTTACCATATTGTGATCCCGGAGTGACGAGACAAAAACATTAAAACCAATTATAAACGAGGCATTTGTTGCATCCAGTGGGGACATAATTACGGATTATAATGACTTATACTGTCTTTTTACGTGTTGCGTTGCATCGCACCGCATAAACATAAAACCATGTCTGCATTTGTGATCGGAGAAATGACAAACTACAAACGCTACTCTACACTGCTCAAAACTCGCGTTTGAATCATCACTGGCAAATTCTTTAAATATGAAAACGTACTTAGAGTCTGTGAGTCAGAACTGCCGGCATTGTAGTCTACTCTACTAGGATCAGGAAACAGTCCTCCATAAAATGCGCTGCACACATCTGAATATTTGGGTTGAACTGTTCTGGAACAGTGTTGTAAATACAACTTAACCACTGATTAGTCATGTCCTCTTTTGGAAGGCCAAACAAAGTATTTTAGCTTTCGCAACGAAACACAGAGCGTCTTCACAACATGGCGGCGGCAGTGGCAGCTACAATAAAGTTAAGCCTTCTTTCTTTGCGTAAACATTCGGGTGGCGTTATGCAAATCTTTACACGTTGTGACGTAGACATGTGGGGGTGTGTTTAGGAGGCGTTTTAGGAGGGCGTGGACCAGTCTTAACTTTTATAAAGAATATCTCTTTGGGTTTGAGACTTTAGTCTTTGCAACTTTAGGGATCTTATCTATTCACGAACAGCTTGTAACACTCCAAAGAGAAAGGAAAGTTTGGTTTTTGGGTGAACTATCCCTTTAAAGGTTCAAGGAACCATATATGCCAATAAAGAACCTTTATTTTTAAAAGTGAACATCCATTTATTTCATTTTGAAATGAACAACACAACTTTAGCCAACTTTCAATTGAATTACAAAACCATAAGCTCGAAAAACACCCAATGCATTGACATAATATGCCCGTGAGAGTAATAAACCTTTTTGCCCCTTCATTGGAGTCAGCACAAATTTTTTTTTACCTGAACCAACTAGTTCGGCTTTACAAAACGTCTTTATAATTAATCCATAATGTCACATACTTCACCTCTAGGTGAGTCCATTGGCAGTCCTCCAGAGAGTGAAGTGAATATGTTTGGGCTAGCCTCGGCCCTGCGCGTGCTGCTTGGGATCACACAATGGATCCCGGTCGGGGAAGTGGGCCTGGGCCAGATGGGGCGAGAAAGATAGCAGAGGCGGGATGGGAGTTGGAGACCCGGTAAGCGGGGATCTGGCAGCCCGTTAGGGGACTCTGTCCTGGAAGCCCATTGTTCAGCAAAGGAAAAACACAACAACAACAACAATATAAAAAGCAGTGACACTTCCCGAATCTTTTTATATGATCACGCAAAGAACAATCGGCCAGGCGGAGCGCGTTGTTACGGGGATATTGGAGGAAGCCTCCCCTCTGAGGCACTAAACGATCTTTTCACACCTCTTTCGAAAAATTGTGCAGGAAGAGGGGTGAAAACAATACAATTTGCTGACTAAGAGCAAGTGTGTTCTGCTCATTTGTGAGATTACAATGGCCTTTGGCCCAGTTCAGACACGAGCGATATTAAAGTGGAAAATGGGGAATCCCAGATTAATGGAATGTATTCTTCCCGAAATGAACATTGTTTGATTTTACTAGGTTATGGGATGTCATTTAAACATACGACCTTAAAAGGCATAGTCTTCGGTTTGTTTGGATGTCAGCCCTCACATCAGAAGACACTTGATCGTCCACATCCTCTGTTACAAATTTGTGGCAAGGAGATATTTAAGACCTCGAGACCACACAAGTTGCATTAAAATACTATAGTTTCTCAGATAGGTCTTGAAATAAGATCATCCTCTTTAGATGACAGAGATTAGGGTTTGCGTGCTTGTGTGTGTGATGGAGAGAGAGGGTCTTTGTCTCTCTGTCTCTCCCTCACTCGTTCTCTTTCTTCTAACTGAGAATACTTATCCTGCTCGGTTGTAGAGTTCAGTAACCCCGAGGTCGAGCGCTTGGTATACCTCCAAATCATGCTGTTAGCTGGAGTGTAAAATCCTCTCAGGGGAGGAATGTATGAGGAGACAAGTGTCCTACGGTGTGATGTAGTAATATTTGGCCTTGGAGCTCTAGATGAGATGTGGCCATTTCCACCATGCACCTCTTACGATGCTTGGTTTCTCAGATTTGAAACCGTGGGTTGATTAAAGTGTGACACTATCTAAACTAGTCGCCAGGGGAAAACACAATATTTATGAGGAATCTCTTCACTACAGTATGTGATTGCTTGTGCTAATGCTTCGCCAGATGGAACAGGGTTAAACGGGCTCAAAGTGTAGCACTGTGGCAAAAAGGAAAGCATCGGTGAGAAAGAAGGGTTAGTGAGGTGAAATTCAGCAAAGTGATACAGCAAAATCAGAATCTGAATAACAGAACAAAAATGACAATGTGGCATATATGGCATTCTATCTATCTATCTATCTATCTATCTATCTGTCTATCTGTCTGTTTGTTTTTTAAAGCGATTTATCAAAGAATTCTGAGGAAAAAAACAAGTATCACAATTTTGACAAAATATTGCAGCACAACTGTTTTCAACATTGATAATAATAAGAATTGTTGTAACACTTTAGTTTAGGCACCACTTCTCACTATTAGCATGCATATTATTAGCATATTGGCTGTTTATTAGTAGTTATAAAGCACATATTCTGCATGACCACATTCTTTATGAACAAGAATGAACAACTACCTTACTAACTATATATAAACAGTAATTAGGAGTCAGAGCTGGGTAGTAACTGATTACATGTAATCTGGATTACGTAATCAGATTACAAAAAAATAAGTACTTGTAATTGTACTGTAAATACTTGTAATTCGACTACAGTTACTTTTTTATTGTTTACATGATTACATATTCACACACTAGCAATAATTATCCCTTTTTCTTCTTTTAAATGTTCCTTTCTAAAATAGTCTACCGCTTAAATAGAAAAAAGAAAGTCTTCCAGATCTGTGGACATTCACACAAAGACCAGTTACTAGTCAAGTGGCTACACAGCATTTGATGCTTACAAAAATAATTTCAGGTTTAAGTGTTTGAACATTGCATCAACTACTGACGAACACATTCATTTTTATTTGAATTAGGTTATTTAACCATGCATTTCTGTCTTTGGAAGACTTTTATATTTCAAACACATTAAAATGCACAAATTGATTTATTTTAATATTTCATTTTTATGATTTAATTACTTATTAGCTTTTCATTAATCTTATAAATTCCCTGCAGTTCATTCACAAACCATGGTTTGGGAAACCTTGCTGTAATGTAATATTTAATGCGCTTTATGTTGTTAATAACAATGAATGGAATATATTTTCTTACTGTTTGTATTTTTAATCAATATGGAACAATATTATACTATTCAAATCAATGTGATAAACAAGTTTGGTCAAAAGTAATCTAAAATTAGTCAGATCAGATGTAATGGATTAAGTTACAAATTACAATTTCTGTAAACAGTAACAGACTACAATTATTAAGTAATCTACCCAGCTCTTTTAGGAGTTTACTGAGGCAAAAGTCAAGTTAAAAACTTGACAAAAGTTAATAGTTAGTTAATCGCGAGAATTTAATCTTAATATCTATTGTGATATTGTAATATCTATCTATAATCTATTGTTTTTTGAGCACCACATCAGAATTTTAGGCTGGAGTAATGGCTGCTAGCTTTGCCATGAAAGGAATAAATTATGTTCACAATATAATTTCTTTATTTATAATCTCAATAATATTTCACAATATTACACCTTTTAACTGTATTTTTGCTAAAATATATGCAGCCTTGGTAAGAAACTTAAAAAAAAAAACATTCAAAAAATAAAATATGTTTTGTCACATATTTGGACACTGGAGTTGAGAATTGCTTGAATAATGCATAAGTAGCAGAGCAACTGGTTGTCAGTTGAATTATTTAGCAAGAAAAGATGCTCTATTGCTGCCTGGGCATGACCCTGAGTGTCCCTTACATCATAACTCATTTAACTAACTGAAATCAGTCAGACGAGAGCTGCCAAGTATTTCTAGCCTGTTTGCATGTCCTCTTAAATCTTCTGTTGAAGTGTGCCGACCCTTGTCCTGCTGTTGCCCTTGTTGATGAAATGAACTATTGAAGTTCACAGCCGTTGCCTCTTTATGAAAGGTATGATAAACAAATATGCATCTGAGACTTGTAATATCTGCCATTTGTGCAAATGCATTAAGTTTTCCCCTGGAGTGCAGTGAAAAATGCTTTGACACATTCTGGCAGGTCACTGTGATCTCTCTTTTTACCAGGCGAAACATGACGTAATGGCTTGGCAGCACACTCTAATCCCTCTATTGGAGATCAGTTGGATTTCTCCCAGTCGGAAAGCACTATGTATGAAAGCTAGCGAGAGCCAAGCAGAAAGCATGCGGCCCAGCAGGTGAGGTGAAAAAGGTAGCGAACACAGTGGCAGGTGTCGTATGACAGTTCGTAATACACTCCGACAACAGTCTTCCGGAGCTAGCTGTCTCTCGTTCTCTCGCTCTCATCTCTCTCTCAGGTTCATGGGGTGATCTGTGTTTTTACATGGGGAAAGAAAGAGAGGGCTTTTTTGTTGTGTGGGTGAACTTTGGGATTTGGCTCAGGCAGAGTTCAGCTGGGTGTTAGGTCAAGCCGCTTTCACTGCGCCTCGGTTTTGAAAGGCAGGTTCATATAACGCCAACTCATGACTGGGTTGCGGAAATGCTAGATTAATGAAGTCGATTGTGGAGGACCCTTTGGCCTTGCGAAGCTGGTGGCCCTCTGAAATCTCAATGAGCCTACTGACACCCAAAACAAGACCCTTTTTTTTGTGTGTGGGCATCAGGGGGGAGCAGAGTCATGCGGAGATTGATTCAGAACATTTTTATGTTACGCGCAACTAAGGGAAAAATGAAGCGAGCTGATGAATAGAGATACTTTTTCATGCGATGAAGTCACTGAACTGAATCTAACCCTCGAAACCCCGGCTGTCTGAAGGACATTATCTGCTTCCTTTGATTCGAGAGATTTTCAGTCCTGCCTGTTAGCAGCACTTTGTAACAAACAGCATTATTTACTCGGCTCCTGGCAGTGCTGTTTGAAATGGGATGAATAACCAGCGTGTACTCTCCCATCCAGTATGCGTCCCTCCCAGGAACTCTGGCTAATCCTGTGGAAGGGATTGTAGTGCTGATTTCTCAATGCCTGCCATTACAGTACGCTGACACTAAAGACAAAAACAAAGGCTCGAGAAAAAAAGCACTTGAGAAAAACAGCGTGGCAATTTTGGGGAGTAGCAAATGGCGAAGCTATTAGTTTAATGGCATTTCCCAATAGTAAACTGTTAGCTTCACTAGTTTTTAAATTGGAGCTTTTTTTTTTAGTTGCAAAGCTGTTAGTTCTACTACACCAGGGCCGCTGCTGGTCAAATGGGTGCCCTAAGCAGGATTGAATTGTTGTGCCCCCTCCCTCAAATATTACGGAAGTAAAAAAAAAAACACTACCATAGGGGTCAAAATAGACCTTTAATATAAAAGTAAATAAATAAATAAATTGTATTATTTACAAATTACAAATCTAGACAGTTACCTATGGCTATGATTTTATTTATACAGTTGTCTGATTGATTTTATAGTCTCAAGCATTCAGAAATCATGCAAAAGAAAATTTATCAGTTTTACTACGATAAAACCATGGTTAATTTTTAGTTGTAATGTCCACATGTTTCTTGTTGAAGAAATTTTAGAGACTTGGAGTCATCTATATATAGCAAAAAGGTGGCCAAAAATGAAAGATTAAGTGGATATTTGAATTAAATGTTTGGTCAATAGCCTATAAAACAAGGATTTTATTGCCCTGTAAGTCTACAGCAGCAATTACATGACCTTTGGCTCCCTTTGCAGGCATTTGTAATAACATTTAATGTACATAAATTGTTTATTTTGTATTACATTGTGTTTTAACAGTGTTATTCAATGAAACCATATAATTATTAATTAACCAATCATTATTGCCTCATTGTTTTCATATAATGCATTTTAAGTCATTTGAAAGGCTATTGTCGGCTTAGGTCTGTTTTTATAACCACAAAAAATTTATCATCTTAATATCATCAAAACCATGGTTAATTTGCGGTTACCATGGCTACAGGAACCATGATTTTTGGTTTTATTCGTATTAAAACCATGGCTAATTTTCTCAAAGGAACATGAAAACTCAGAGCGAATATTAGATTCATTGGTGGTGGTGAAATTATTATCGACATTAAAACACGTTATTAACGTCAACAGCCCCCCCCCAAAAAAAAGTTTCACAGGATTATGATTATGAAAGATCTGAAAGTGATGCACGGGCTTCGTTTTCACTTTTTTAATTTTTTTTTTATTTCATTATTTGTGACATGAAAATGCACCCCAATGCATCCATTAAAGACCCACACAGATACACACATGCTTGTGTGCAGCACTCGCACACACACAAAGAAGGCAGGGCATGATAACAGCTGTCTTTTATGCTGTGCTGAACAGGATCTAACACCACAGGAGTGAATCTGGGTCAGTATACTTGGGAGGTATGAATATCAAATGGAGTTCTGAAACTGGTGAATTAATATGTCTTTTACTGGTGACATTTTCTGCTGGCATATGGCTGCAAGCTCATGGGAGAGCAGGCCCTTTTTGATGAATATTTTTGAGTCCAAAACTAAAGGACGGTTCTGGGCATATGTCGCCGTCTGTTTTTTCCTTGTGAAATGATAATGCAGCAGTTGCGCTTCATCTGGATGGAGCGACGCTGAGGAGACGGTCCAAGTCATTAACCCTTGAGAGGGAGCTGTAGAGACTTTTGACAGTCTCTCTGTGTGCGTGTCTCTGTCGCTGTCCTACTTGATTTTTTTTTTTATTTAAATGAAAAAATCTCACCTGTATATCTCTAGTCTTGCACTGTCAGACCTTTACTAAACAACACGAGGTCTGTTCCACAAGAACTGCCCACTTCAGGAAGAAACTGGCTGACATATAAAGAGAAATTTTAGTTAAATTGAATTCTGCTTCTTTAAATTCAAATTTGAATTGCAATTTAACATCCTGTTTGCTTCAATTCAAACTGAATTGGGATTTCACAGTTTAATTGTGAATAATCCACAACACTTGTTTAGACAAATAGACATTTTTAATTTAAAATGTCTACAAAATGTCCTAGTTTTTAATTGTTTTCTATACAGTTGTTTGTGAACCCAGTAGTTATTTAATCCTGAAAAGCACTTATTCTATTTTTTTCCCCTGACTGACTGTTAAAAAATAATGCATGCCCTCACTGACAGAAGCTGCTTGAAGCCAACCAATAATATTAATGCTTGTCAGATCATGGAAATGTGTCTTCCTTTTTTGCAAGCAATATACGACTGCAAACCGACAGTAGTGGAACTGTTTGAGCCTGAAACTAATAGTCAAGTTGATGACCACAAACCCCATGGTACTTTGCAGTCAGGTGCGCTTTGTGGCTGATACCTGACATTTCGAGCGTCATCTCAAAGTAATGCAATTTGTTTATTAGACTTGGATCGAAGAGGTCAGGGCAAACTCTCCAGCATCTTTAGCTGAGGTGGACTGATATTGTGATAGACAGCAGAACAGTGTGGTATTCAGCAATCTCTGCATG
This sequence comes from Sinocyclocheilus maitianheensis, assembly GCA_018148995.1. NCBI lineage: Eukaryota > Metazoa > Chordata > Actinopteri > Cypriniformes > Cyprinidae > Sinocyclocheilus > Sinocyclocheilus maitianheensis. Next base: position 36,969 of record JADLZM010018688.1, on the reverse strand, counting down.
AGAATGGAAATTAAAAAAGGCTAAAGTCAGAAATTAATTATCCATCTGAAGCCAATGTAGTGGAAAATTTAATTTATAGAACAATTATGGAAATAACGTGCTTAAATGAAGTATATAACACACACATACACATAACGATTAAGTCAGTATATTAACACTCATCTAGTTACTGTTTTTCAGCTATTGAATGTAGTAGCACATCAGCTGCTACATAAAGCCGTGTTTTTACACTCGTAACAGGTGACGGTCTCTGACGTTTCAAGGTGTTAGTGGTTTTCAGTTGTTTCAATGACTCAACCTTGACTTTCCATGAGATGTACACGGCCGTTTTTTGAAGTCTTGACAAGTGCGTGCGTCTTTGTGCACGTGTCTATGTCTGCCGAAGTCGGCGGAGTAAAGCTCCCAGAGAACTTACGCACTAACACACACAACTATTCTCTTTCGGCCCCCCACTCCTCCCCCTCCGCTGCTCTCAGAATCCCTACAGCACACAGAAGCGCTTTATACCCGAATCAAGTCACCCTTCTCCCTGTTCTCGCTCCATTGGGAACACTTCTCTCTTAGCACTCTCATTGGCATGCTAAAGAACCCTGATATTTTTGTCTGACATATTAAAGAAGGAATTAAGCAGAGCTATTGAGGGGCTTATGTCCTAAGCATTTTACTTTTTCATGGCTCTTATTTGAAAGCCAGCCAAGTAGATGAGTAGAAAAGATGGAGAGGGAAGCGAACAGAGAGGGAGCTTATTGACAGCGCTGTGGCCAGTCTCTCTAAGGGACAGGCCCGAACAATACGCTGACTGTTAGCCGAGGCCCTGCGATACTGTAGTGCACCGAGAAATAAGTGTCCTTTCTGTGCTTGTTTTTTCTCTCTCTCTCCCAAGAAAGCTGTTACAATGAAACCAAGTCTAAAGCTGCAATTTGTAAGTCAAGAGCCTGGCAAAGTGGATTGTAATGGGGGGAGGAGGGAGGCTGAAGGAGATTGGCTCCTGGAACTGCCACCACTTGTTCTAGAGGCTTTGTTCAACAGTCGAGGAAACTCTGCCTGGTGTTGTGCCCTGCTGTCCTCCACAAGACCACTAGTGTTCTCCTTGTTACCTTGCTGGATAGTTCTCACTTTATCAGACAATTATATGTTGAAGGTCCACATTATATGTACAAGGTCCTATTAGTTAATGTTGGCTCAAGGAATAGCTCATCCAAAAATGGAAATGTGTTTAAGATCTACTCAACCTCAGACCATCCAACATGTATTTTGAGTTTGTTTCTTCACCTGAAGAGATTTGCTCACATATGGATCCTTTGCAGTGAATGGGTACCATCAGAATGAGAGTCCAAACAGCTGATAAAAGCATCACAATAATCCACAAATAATCGACATGACTCCAGTCCCTCAGTTAATGTCTTGCTAAGTGAAAAGCTGCAAGTTTTTAAGAAACAAATACATCATTAAGGCATTTAAACTTTAAACTGTCACTTCTGGTCAAAATACCAGTCCATAATTCATTATAACGCATCCTCAAGTGAAAAGGTCCATCCCTTGTTGTCCTCTGAGATCAAAATCCACCAAAATATTTGTTTAGAACTGTTTTTGCTAACAGTGCTTGATCTGTGCATATTTCTCACCTGATTCAGAAGAGACAGCTTTTTCACTAGAGGAAGTTGTATTATGGATAGTAGACTCGATGGCTTTTCACTTCACAAGACAATATTGTGTTCCACAGAAGAAAGAAAGTCATTGCAAACAAGCCTTCTTTTTATGTAAATTAGGACTAGATTAGGATTATTATTCACAAAAGTCAGCGATTATTTGTCTGGCGTACATTTTCTAGTGATCGTGGCAGTGGTAATTCATCAAATGAGGAGCGTTATAAGTTGTTGAGTGCACTTTTATCTTGTTTACAGAGAGGATTCAGGTGGATTGTTAAATAATTATATAAATTGATAAAATACAAATGAATAATTGACTAAAAAAAATTGTATTATTATATTTTATTCCCTCTCATTTGTCCGTTTTTGGTGGGTAGGCCTCAGTGCCCCTCACACCTCTTCCCTTTATAGGTCAGAGGAATGAAGCTGGTATAAATTAAAAAGTTAGGAGAAACAAAAATAAACGCAAAAGTTATTTATTTATTTATTTTTATATATATGTATTTGCTTTTGTACTTTGTTTCATGTATTTATTTATTTTACATTTGTTATAAATTCAATAATTTAAGAACAAATGAATGAATGAATGAATTTTTTTAATTTATTTTATATGGTAGGTTCTTACTACTTTCAGAATTGGTTGTGTTTATGGGATGGCCTGGCCTGGATGAGTATTAGACTCCTGGCCTTAAAATTTTGCACTGGATACACTATTTATTTGGCAGGCAAAAGCAATTTTCTCTATTCATGGCCATTTTAAATAAATATAATTTCGGAATGGCATTGTATTATAGTCCATTTTTTATTATTACTTGGTTGTTGTTTTTTCCCTTAGCTTTGAATGGACAATGTCTAATTGCCATAACATGAGGATTTGTTTCTATTTGAAGCGTTCATGTTCTCAGGCAGGCCATACTGGTGCGTAAGCAGTGCAGACTTCCCGTAGCAAGGTGATAAATCCAGTGGACTGTTCAGCAGCCAGGGAACATTACAGCATTGAAGAGATGGCTTGCCCTGCTCTTTAGGCGGCCATTTATGACGGAGTCCCCAACCACAATTATGGGAGCCTTGGGCTGCTACCGGAAACAAACCCACTGACACGTTGACAAAAATCCCTGCCCCGTGTTTATATGGCGTTTTGCAGAGAAATCGGAAAAGGTAATCATGTATGGAGGCTGGGGTTAAGAAGCAATGTAACAGTCTATTAACTTTAATATAGATATGTGGAATAAGCATATGCAGAGGCCCATTAGCATAAATCTTGGTTACACACGAGCGGGTCGCCACAGCGCGGCACGGGCGCACTTTCTCTCAGTGGAGAGGTCTAATGACAAACACTGGGATGAAGTGAGCCAGCTCGCCGACTCCTCACTTGAGCTCTCAATTAGAGGCCCCACTGTTTAGCTCGCCCTACCATGCGTACCACTCGCTCCCTCTCAGAGCCACTTCTGAGCCGCAAGGAACAAATAGCAGCGTGAAAAACACTGTAATAATGTTTTTATTTGTAAATAACGCTAAGGTTGACAAGTTGTTAGAGATGTATAGTACAGTACAAGCAAACCTAATAAGATATGATGAATAGGGAAAGACTTTCGGAGATTATTCTGTGACACTTTACAGTGAAGTTCAATTCCTTAACATTAGTTATTGAATTACATTTTTAAAACAATACTTTTATGGCACATATTAGAGTAATGTTAATTTCTACATACGCTTGTCCTTTTTGTACATTTTCAAGAGTTATATGTTATAAAGTTATGTAAAATTAGTAACAACAACAATAATAATAGTAATACTGACCATATTAATAATATTAATAGTATATTATTTGTTAAATAATAATTATTTTATTAATTCTTAATTTCAACATAAGTTTGTCCAATTATTTTACATTTTCAAGTTATAAAGTTAAGTTATAAAGTTATATAAAATCACAACATAAAAACAACAATAGTAAAAATAACAATGATGATAATAATAATAATAATAATAATAATAATAATACTTATTATTATTATTGATCATATTAATAATATTAATATATTATGTATATTATATAAGATATTTATTTTATTATTTTATTTTATGATTAACCATTTTGTAGACCCTTTTGTTGCTGAGCACTCCAAGTATAAACTTATTTTCCTCTTTGGCTTGAGAAAAGAGGCTTTTCTTTATCATAATCTGTTGTTTTACTTGATTTGTTATAAATCACAGAAATTTTCGGGAAGGTCTGACAGTACACATGGAATTTTATGAGGAAAAACAGACAATAGCTAACAAGTAATTGAGACAAAAGGGTTTGTCAGAGGAAAGAAGGCTTGGGTGTAGGGAAAAGGAACACTTTCCATTTTGTTTGATTCATCATCAAAGAGGACTGAAAGGATGCTGAAACAAGAGATATATTCCTGACTCGACTTTCTGTAGTCCCTCACTACAAAACTCGGTTCTTATTGTTTGATGTTTTACTGAGAGAGGCTTTCAAAAGAACAGATGTGCTTAGAACTTCCAGGAAAAAAGGAAATATAGAGAGAGGGAGGACACAGGAAAGAAGATTAATCGTGTTGTGTGCATGCCTTTTTCTCATTGTTTACATTCAAAAACAATAGTTTGTTTTCTTCTTCGTCTTATTATTGTCATAGTTTGCTATTGTTATCATTTCTGCAACTTTTATTGTTCAGTTAGGGCTATGGTTAGGTTGTAGAGTTGTCATTCATGACGTGTTTTTTTTAAACTTAAGTGTGTAATGTTCTTTACTAAACAAATTAAAAACAAAATACTAAAAACTAAAATATGTAGTTTTAAACAGTAAAGGTATAACAACGTTATAATGTACAATATAGGCTAAAAAAATTATATTAATTTTAAGATTTTCTGAAGACTATATTTAACAGTGTTACTAAATTGTTATTGTTTTTAAAGATTAATGTTCAGTGAAAGTTAGATGACAATAAATATAATCTAGATAGGGGAAAATATGGTAAAATGAGTATGAACAATTAAATGTCCTATATTAACCAAAACTGATCAATTACCATCCATCCATCCAAATAAATACATACATAAATAATATTATTATTTAAATAAATAATAACAAATCCATAGAAATGACAGAAACTAAAATGAATGAATGAATGACTAGTCAATGTTTTTTCATTTCTGTAAATAATGTTTCAGAACAGGGAGTGTTTGGAAACTGTCATTATTTTTGCAGTTCAGTTTGGTGATATCAGTGTTAAAGAAATGACACACTTCACCTTTAACCAACATTATTGTTCTTTCATCACTTCAAAAGTTGCAGTTGTACTCGTTCACCTGACAGGCAGATGGAGGTGCTTTAAAAAACAAACAAACAAACTTTCTAGTTACATTGTCATGTGGTGGTTGACTTTCTTTGCCCTTGACATAGGCTCACTTAATAACACTACTGCTTCCTCTCATTGTTGTCTGCTGTCACCCTCACATCCTGTCAGATGTCACGCAGGGTAAAAAACCCAGCCTGCTCTTTCTTTTCCCTTAAAGACTAACCAGCAGACATTTGCATGCTGCCACATTACAGCATCCTATCTGTCTGTTCCCACAGCCGTCTGCGTGTCTGTGAAATTGCTACGCGGCATATCTGTCGCACAAGCCGATCGCAACGCCACAGAAATAACAGCATTGTAAAAGTCATAAATCACAAGATGGAAAAGCCAAAACTCAATTGAGTCGGAAACCATTGTGGCGTCTTCAGGGGCTAATTGGATTGGTGTTTAGCAAGACCCCGGGAGGAGGCTGGCCTAGCGTTCATGCATAAAATTGTCTTTGTTTCTCTCCATCGGCCGCACTTTTACTTCTCCCTCATTGGGTCTCAGTCTCCTCCGCCGATACCACGCTGCACTGGGAGGCGTATTAGCACACCTTTGTGCCTACGCGGGAGGAGAAGGCTGGGGGACCGGGAAGAAAAAACAGAAATGATCTGGTATTAAATTTCAATAACACATTTCCCCCAGCCCTCCAGAGTACAAGCAATCAAGGGTTAAATTGGATCTGTAACGTATGCTTGGTGACCCACAAATCGCTTCCCCATCAAACAGACTCATTACGAGCCAGCAAGCATTACGAGCCGGCAAGCAGATGAGTGTTTGTGTGCCCCTGCCTCTGAGCGGCAGGGATTGTGTGTATTACTACTAACACGGCCGAGGTATTTAAATTTTGATTTTTTCGTAATGGGTTTTGACATGTTTCATTTCCTCCGGGGGAAGTGCCAGAGACCGCCGAAAGTAAATGTTGCTAAAAAGTCATCAAGGCAGAATATTAAAATGCCATCAAATAAGAATTTCGCTAATGTGATGGGGCCGGGGCCGCTGCAGGTACGTCACGCCGGGGTCAGAGAGGTCCTGGTTCTGGGAGAAACACTATTTGTTCCCCTTGGCTGCTTTTTTTCTGGCCTCTTAAATAAATTATTAAAGGACTTATATCTCTCGCCCTCGGCCTGCCTCTTGGGGCCTTCAAAGTTCAGCCACACCATTTGAAATGAAAAACAGGCGAAAAAGCCTGAGCGATCTGATGGACACAATGCCGTAGAACTGCAGCCTATTTCCTTTCATGGACCAAGGGACTATCGCATTTGAAAATGGACTCGAAACGTCCAGGCACTGTTGTTTCCTGCACGTCGCATGCTTGTTTTTTTTTTTTACCTTAGAAAGTAGATCTCTCTTTAAACCCGCGGCATTCACTCCCACACAACTCAGGTTGGAATGAATACCGTAGCATAAGGCATCTTATACATGATCATTTTGAGCGGATAATTAGACATTTTGGGAGTCTGGCAGGATTGGACACTCACGTCTGGGTGTTGTGACTGCATGATTATTGGAAACACTTTCTGCCTCAGCGACTAAATTAAAACATTTGTCTGCTATGGATCCCCTAGTGCGGTAGACGAAAATAAAAAACGGCACAATGTACGTCGCGCACGTTTCGAACATAATCCGTTTCGCTTTCTCGCCATGTTCCCTCTATTGTTTTCTGTATTCCTTGGGTATTCCTTTTGAGCCCATTACCAGCCTGACAACCCACCAGCTGTCACTAATTGCCCACTAATGGGCTGCGGTGGTGTGATGGTTTCTCTGCGAGGGGCGTTCCAATTCTGTACTGGAGGTCCTTCTGGCTTGCCAAATCAAAGGGGACATACTTAAAAGGCATGTCAGGCACTTCCCTTAAAATCTGAATAAATCGTCAGACGAACGCATCCCCATACCGCATTTATTTGTGTATTTCGTTTGAAACCACATCAGGCGTTCCTGCTACCTTTTCCTCACGACGCTTCTGCTGATATGTGGAATCACGCGTGGTATTTGTAATCTTTGCGGTTGAGATTTTAGCAGGAGACAAGTGGGGCACGTGTCTGCCCTCTGCGTCAGCCAGCCTGCTAATAGATGTGAAAAGGTCATCTGGCATTAGCGGCAGAAGTACGTTAGCATTTGCGCTGAGCGTCTCTCTCGCAAGACTCTGTGCATGTTTGAAGGCGCTTGGACAAGCAGGCCCTTTCACAGTGATGAATGGCTTTTTTCAAGCGTTCTGCTCCCTAGTTATGAGAAGGGTGACCTGGTCATTGGACGACTTTATGAAGCTATAAAAAATGTATGTCAGTCTCCAGTCTCTAATGCCATCCCCAAACAGAGGAGGAGGGAGCGGAGAGGGGGAGCCGGAATGGTAAAAAGGCCATTTACCGGCGCTCTAAATAGCTCTCTGACTGCCCTTCTCCACTTATCTGACAATGTCCTTGTCGTCAAGACAATTTCTTATTCGGTTTTTTCTTCCCCCTCTCTCTCTGTTTGTACTCTTTTATAGGACAGATTTGAATCGATGGCAGACGGGCCCTCTAAACCCACTTCTAACTTCTGTCTTTCTCTCAGCCCACTTGGGATCTGCAGCGTAATACACCGCAGACTAAATCCAGTGATACTCCTGCAGTATTTGAAGCATGGGTGGCTGCATAATGAGCAGGTGAGAGCATCTTTATTTACAGGGCTCGCAGGAGACGCCACATAGTGATTGTGTGAACCGTGCAAAGCTGTTTATGGTGCCGCTTTTATATTGTTCTGAAGGGCCAGTTCAGTTAGTATTATGAATGTAGATGCTTAAGAACTTTAAGCAGGGTCACATCCTAAAGCCAAGATCAGGGATTTACTCACCAACAGTTTTCACCTCATTTCCATGTACCATTGCAAAATCCCATTAATCACAAATGTCTTCTTTTTAATAAATATGCAAATTTATATTAGCCGATTGGTGTTACTCCTAATGTGTCATTAATAAAACATGAGCCTCTCTGCTCTCAGCCTGCCAATGTTCTGGAGAACAAACATTCAGGGATGGGGAGAAGATCCTGGAATGCTAATAGTCTTGACGCGATGCAGGAAAATCTATATATCTAGGTTCTTTTCTGTTGCCGTTTAAATTTTTTTGCAGATGTTAAACACTGTAGCTATCACAAACCTCCCGATGTTGTTCGTTTTAATTCAGTTTCAGTTCCCAGCACAGCATGCAACTGTAAATTGAAAAGTATGATCATTTATTTATGGAAGTAATTAGGTCATGATGTCTGACAAGTGTCATCCTTGCCTTTTTGAGACCTCTTAGGCCAAGAAGTGGATTACAATCATGTTTTATTCACCGGTCCTGAGTCACATTATTGTAGTGGCTTATTATAGCTTCTTAACCTGCTTTGTGACCTGTACAGTGCCTGTTCTAGACCACAGGCCTTGGGCTTGGTGGACTTGTTAGCACAGTTAAAGGTGGGTTATTGCCTTTTTTTAACAGATGTTGGTCTTTGATAGTCTCTAACCTCAAGGGCTTTGAGCCGATTCAGAGGAATTGCTAAGTCATAAATGGCTATTATGGAATGTACTTTATATAAATGTCAGTAACTGTGACGACTCAAGGATAAGCTTTGTAACAATAGAGCTTGTATTGCATGATGGCAATATAGTGAAGTACATTGTTAAATATAGTGAAACTAAATTCAAAGTGTTTAAGAAATGTCACAGATTGTCCTTCCAGTAATTATTTCATATTGTCTTTTTGACATTTATTACATCAAAAGTTCTGAATGCATATTTTTTAATTTTGACAAAGAGGTTAAGAGGAAGTGACAGCCAGTGAGACATCAAAAATTGTTGTTATCTTTGTTTAGATTCAAGAAAAATCGGTGTTATGCATGACTTGACATGATCGCTTGAGACATATGAGCTTTTTCTTAATCTTAACTGATATTTACTTGTATTAACCCCAGATCTCCATGATCTGATTAGCATTTCTTATTAGTGTTCTGTCCCAATATATTTTTATTAAATTATATTATATTATATTATATTATATTATATTATATTATATTTTTATGAAATCTATTTTAAAAATATAAATTATTACATATAATACTAGGTGTAAAATCATCATAAACCCTTTTTAATATTTATTATTACTTGTATTTAGAATGTCATTTCCATCACAAAATGATGTTAAATATAATACGTCTTCCGAAATGCTTATGCCTTTATTTTTATAAAATGACAAATCTTCTGTGTTGCATGTACTGTATGTACACTGTTGGACATTGTTAGTCAACAAATTGAACTAGTGAGAGTTTAAAAAGTGTGTTGTAAGAGGATATATTTATCAATGTCAATTGGGCCAAAATGCCCAAACATTAAAGAAACACCCTACTGTGATGTGTACCATAGAAGCAGCAGCCTCCAACTTCAATATGCATTTTCATTCATGTCATCTCCTATTGAATATACATAAAAAAGCATATTAGCTAATGACATGCAGGTGAAAGGGAAATTTGAAGTGTGAACACACTGTTATAACTAAGTATTTAAAGAATGCATTTCAGGTGTAGCGGGCCTTAAAATCTCCAAGGTTTAGAAAGATCATTATAATGTATTTTACATGGGTTATCAAAAACAACACAAGGCTATTTTTCTTCAATAGTAGCACACTTGTTGCTGTCAGACTATTTTAGACCCGCAGCCCTCCGTATTGTGCATTTCCCCAAACGGATAAACGAAAGAGATTATTTCAGTATCAGCAGAGTTAAAAGCAAGTGAGATGCTGTGGCCAAATTGCCCGCCTCTGTCTCTTCATGTGCAATCAATCATAGAGCTCTCCTCAGCCACGCCGTTTTAAAAACAGCTGTAATCTGTGGTCATTGTCGCCAGAGTAGATTGTTTGGCAAAGTATTACCATAACTGTCAGGCCAAATCAGAAAAATAATCTCATCACTCCGGACAGATGCAGTTCCCTTGCATTATTGATATGGTCATCTCGGAGAGAGAGAGAATTATAAAACATAGTTCTATTTACAAAGGGAGATTGGCTGGGTCCTTGAGAGTGAGTGAGAGGGACAGGTACTTCCAGGAAGTGAGATATAGGCAGTCCAGGAGGGAGCAAGTAGGAAAGGAAAAACAAATTTCTTGGCTTCTTGGGGTCACCTCACCCCATGGGCTTGCTTCCTCCGTGAAAATGAATCACCCGGATACACCGACTGAATACTCAAAGTGCTTTCCCTGCCTCTGAGGCCTTGACACTTAATATTAGATTTTACCCCCTTTTTTATTGCAAAATGGGGTGGCTGGGGTTGATCTCAATAGCAAGGTAATCTCTGCATTTACTCTTGAAAGCAAAAGCATGTTAGCATTCTAATATTTTTTCCTGCAACTTTGTGTTCATGGACGTGTCCGTTTTTTTCGCAGGAGATTGTAAAGTGAATTTGTCGACCGAGAAACACACCGAATGTACTTTGCAGACCCATTGCAGACAGTTAAATATGAAAGCGGTCATATGATGCTACATGCACTTTTACAAGTTGTTTGAACTGAAATGTGTGTTGGCAGTGTGTGTACACAACCACCCTATAATGATAAAAATCCACTCTAGCCGATCTCAGATGCCTGTCTGTGTGACGTCACACGGACGGAGGCCGCTCCCACGATAGTTGATTGACAGTAGCGTTTCAGCACAGACTGGACTGGTGTCTTACCTTAGACCTGCCCTGAGTGAGCTGTCATCAGTCCGCCATTGTTTCACCGCCGGAGCAGACGTAGACAAGAATGACTCCTAAGTGATTGAGGTGCTTTGTTGCTGGTGTAGTAATGAACATAGCAGTCGTCATTTACTCCCGACGTCTGAGCCGCTGAAGACGCAGTGGATTACATTTGTTTCTGAAGGGAATGCGCCCCCGATCTACCTAAATGCGTTTATGTTTGCACGAATCATTCATGATCCAGCTTCACCTACAGAAGCAGTGAGTGTAAGGTTTTTTAATTAATCTTTGCAAATCGTGCTAATGTGCTAATTAGCAAGTTTCACGATGAATACGGTGAAAGTAAACAGTCTTTCTGAGAGCAGCTCGGAAGAGAGGGGCGGGGTCAGCAGAGCTCATTAACATTTAAAGGAAAATGCTACAAAACGGTTTGCTCTAAAAAGAGCTGTTTTTGACAATGTAAAAAAGGTGTTTTTTACACTACCATTGAGAAATTTTAAACAAACTATGTTACAGACTTTTCATTAAGACCCTAAAGAATCATATCAACTTGTGGAAAATGGGCCTCATATGACCCCTTTAAAACTTCATTGTTTATTTTTTTTCTTCAAAGAGCATTTTATGTGCACTTCCAGGTGTGTTTCGTGAACATTTTTAAAATCTCTCCCAATGACCCGTGCAGCCATGCTGAACTTTGGAAAGCCCTAAATCGCAGGTCTGCCGTTTGACCGGTTGCCAAACTTTGTGTTGTAAAAACATGTGTCCTTAGCTGGCACGGGACAAAATTTGGCAGGATAGCATACAGCGGCTTACAAGATCCAGCATATGGAAGGACAAATAGTCTCTCACCCAATGCATCAGGTCTGTGCCATCTTCCCTCACAAAAAAAGAACATGATGGATGTTGGAAGATGAAGGCTGGGAAGGATCCAAGCAAGACGTTCAGCCAATAGTTAGTAACAGCCGGGTTAGAGTTACAGCACCCTTGGCTTGGGAGGGCTTGCCAGGAATATCCGTTGTCGGCATGTCTTGGTGTTTTTATAAAGGTAACCCAATGCCCTTTGCTTGGATTAGTAGGATGTTCTCAATGGCTAACATTAGCATGTTATGTGGTCTGAGATTGATCAAAACTCAGATTTAGCCCTGACTGATTCAGCTGTGTTTTAGCCTGAGGCTCGCTTTGGAAATGGAAATGACTATTTAGATATGAAAGCCACTGTTAATGGTTCAATAAACCAGGAATCCACACTAAAAATTATTAGAGAGAGATTAGTTTCTAAAATTAAACATATTTAGCTTGTAAATTAAAGAATGACTCAATAAAGATTTGTATTTGTTCCACTCTAAAATGTCTCATTTCTGCCTCCTTTCTCCATATTTGACTATAGTACACACTTACCTTCAAATCATGTGTCTAATATTACAATCTCACAATCTTACCTTTACCATACACGCATTGTTTTCTCCATATTTGACTATAGTACACACTTACCTTCAAATCATGTGTCTAATATTACAATCTCACAATCTTACCTTTACCATACACGCATTGTTTTCTCCATATTTGACTATAGTACACACTTACCTTCAAATCATGTGTCTAATATTACAATCTCACAATCTTACCTTTACCATACACGCATTGTTTTCTCCATATTTGACTATAGTACACACTTACCTTCAAATCATGTGTCTAATATTACAATCTCACAATCTTACCTTTACCATACACGCATTGTTTTCTCCATATTTGACTATAGTACACACTTACCTTCAAATCATGTGTCTAATATTACAATCTCACAATCTTACCTTTACCATACACAAAGAGCGATATATGATGTAATTTATGAAAATAAATGAAATCCTTTCATTTTCCCTTTGTGCGGATTATGTACACGTGATTAATCCCATGAATTGCATCCTTATTTTAAAATGATTAAGGCATTCACGTTGTAAAAAGAAAGAAAACAAATTAGCAGTCTGTATTTTCCCCCTGACAAAGAGCCATGCACAATGAGTGAAAGGAAATGCGCTGTTTCACAATTGATCATCCTTGAGGGGAAAAAGAATGTCTGAATCAATTGAGGCTAAGATTGAGAAACATTTGCTCAGGACGCCGGGCAGACCAGGCAGTGGGACTTCAGGACCTGAGTGTGATAAATTTGTCCTTATTATCCCTATTGATGTTTAAATTTCTTCAGGGCTGTAAGTACACAGGCACCAGGCAGTGACAGGGGTATGGCGACCTCCTTCGATCCATAATTTACACCTGTTAGTGGACTCCCCTATCGTTTGTGAGTACACTCAGGCTTAAAGGTTAACAAAAGAGATGCTGGACCGGCTCTGCTGCTGAGGCAACGGATCAATGTCAAGTAAATAACCTTTTCTACCTTATTTCCCGAGCAGTATTGATCCGTTTTCCCCCCTCCCCATTTTTCCTCTCAATTCAGCATTTTGTCATGTCTTCAGCCAACACGGGACACGCAACAGCAGTTTTCCATTGGAAGTGTAAAGTGTCATCTCATGACAGTCCTACTTTGAATGATTTCTCTGTTATGGCACGTAAAGACGATCGGTTCTTGGAGAAACGTTTAATGAATTATTCAGTTTTAGAGAAGAATCAGCTGTTGAATTCATATGTGGAAAAATAAAATGCAGAATCATTAACAGCACGCTATACTAAACATATGGACACATTTTAATGTTGATACTGTGAAACATTTTCTCAATCAGTACTTAGAGATGAACAACAGGCAATTGATTTGTAAGATGCTTGTAATTAAACATTAATCCTTGTTGTTATATATTATATTATTGATATGAATAAAGTGGACATATATAAAAGTAGATTTTAAAAACTGGCATAAAAACTGGTAGTTTAAGACTATGTAGTGAATGTACTGTAGAGACAGGGTAATTTGAGAACTTTGTATATTAAGACTTAATAGCAAAGACATAAATTCAATAGCAGCATTAAACAGAATACAATTCTTTAGACTCGGTTGAATACTTGAGAAGCTGCAATTGGTCGCCAGGTTGGTTTTGTTTGCCTCCCTTTTTGCCTCTAAAAGCACAGCCATAGCGAGAAAAGATGAAAGCTATTTTCTTCAAGTGAGAGCCAAAATCGAGTGAGGTCAACCACAACTTAGAATGGAGAGACCCTCTCCACCTTTTCCCATTGCTGTAGTTAAGCATGTACTGCTCAGAGAGATTTGTAATCGTACAGTCCACTTGAGTCACAGCTCTCTTTCAAGACAAGAATTCTGAATGACCAAAAGTCTTTTCCTGAAAAAAAAGATTGATGGTTCTTTTAAAAATGTTTGAAGAGGCAGAACCAGAAAACGTTCTGGAGTTCAGCTGGATGTGGCCAAGAGGGGAAAAAAAAGAAAGTATTCTATATCATGCATCTTGAAAAAGAGAGTGTTTTGTTAAATGGATGATTAAATGTGTTAGATCTGTTATTTTTTATTTATTTTTTTGACCATTTCTAAGACCATGTAGGTTTCCCATTATTGGAAGTGTTTGCTTGGTGTTCACATAACATTTAAAAGGGATTTCCCACAGCTGCATGTCAATTTCAAATCAACCTTAACAAACAAACTCCTGGATTATGTTGGGCTTAACAACACCCTTTTATTGAGTGTGTGTAATGCTTTTATTTCATCTTGAATTTAGTTTAGTGGGCAGGGTTCATCTGGACTGATAGACTGTGAGGCCTGTGGGTGTGTCTCAGTCCATTCCCTAGTACTACCTGGTTTAGTAGTAAGTGCACTACCCAGGGAACAAGATAGGGCTGTTCCATTGACAAAATCGAAATGAGAATGAATGCACCATAAAAATCAATTAGCATTGGCTGCTTATTATATTCACTTCCTGGAAATGTTGTCTTTGTAGTCATCAGAGCAAATATAAGTACTGAATGATTGTACAGCCAATTATTGTAGCTAATCTATACGTTTTTTTAATACTAATTGTATATTAGTATGACTTTTATTTAATTATTATAAACTATTTAAATAATTGAGGTACTAGACAGGATACAGAGTAGCAAATTGGAATGTATGGAAGTAGATTAAAATTTTTTGAGACATTCATATCTGTCTGTCTTTCTATCCATCTATCCGTCCATCTGTACGTCTGTATTTCTATTAATTAATTAATTCGTTCTTTTTAGTATTAATGGTACATTAGTATGAGTTTAATAAACTAATATTTTGTATTTTTATCATTTAAATTAATTATCATCTATAGTATCTGTCTGTATTGTCTATTTAATTTATAATGTTTATATTAATCAGATTATATTTAATAAACAAATAATACAATTTTACAATTGAAAATGATATTTTATGTGTTTTTTATTTTAATGTAATTATGAATAAAATGATACAATTAAATTATAAATTGTATAATTTATTTATAATTATATTTTGAGCATATTGGCATTGTAATTTCAGCAAAGATGCATGATAAACAAATATAGCGTGCTATACAGCACTTTTGTTGGTAGATATCAGCTATGTTTTAACGTTGGACCTCACAATCACAATGTAAGTAATTGAACCATCAGTGTCCCAGTATTTAGTAGGTCAAGGCTCTTACCATTGGCCGAATTATAGTGTTCACAATATACTGATTGACGTCAGGAGTGGAATTTGACACACCCTCTGGATTGTTTTGTCTAGGCTGCTGTCCAGTGAACTACTATTGATTTCCCCTGGCCTGTGCAGATCCCACTACAACATGAGTGATTATCAAGCCTTTTCCTTGTGATGACACTGCACTTAGGTTCCATCAGCTCAGCTTCTCTTTGATGAATGTGCCCTGCGCTGCGACTCCCTCTCCCTGTGACATACACACTGGGCTGCGAGTGCTTGTTAGTCTGCGAGCTCTTGCTCTATGCGGTTACAATTCCACATCAAAGCGGTGGCTACACGCTCTGTTCCCATGTCCGCCCACCGCTAACCAAGGGTATACATTCTGCGCAATTATTCATGAATGCTGATGTCGGCCGTGGTGGTGTTTAGAAAGGAGCATGCAAATACCAAAGGGTCAGACTCTATTTCGTGGCTACATAGACTTTGTAGTGTGGATGTGAAAGCCTGTCTGTAAGAGGTGTAAATAAATGGAAGTGACATGGATGGAGAGGGAGGAAAGAATGGTGTTGGTTTCCAGATGCCATAAAATTTCTCATTTCCTACTCTCCGAGTGAGCAAATCACTCACTCGCTCTCTGTACAGTTGTCACGTAGGAAATAATATGGCTGCGGACGAATCCTCTGTGGCTGCTTGTCCTCAGCTGAACTTGTACACACAGTTGTGTACATCTGTGCCCCAGACACAGTTAGATCATGAACTTCTATTGATTTTTAGGGGCCAATATGGGTGAGAGAAATAGCACTGAAACACAAGGTGAATGGGAGTCCATGTTCATGCCCTTGTGCTACAAGAACACCTAGTTTTGCGTGTGTGTTGGAACAAGAGCTCTCCAAGGAGAACAGCAAACCAACAAAACAAATTAAATCAGAGGGCAAAGTAGAAGCAGCAGAAGAGGGAAAAAAACACATGAGGATATTAACTGTATGGTTAAAACAAAATACTGTATGTAATAGGTTAGTGCTTTAGCATGACTTCTAAATTCTGTATTTAAAGGGGTCATCGGATGCAAAATTCACTTTTGTTGTTGTTTGAACATAAATGTGTGTTGGAAGTGTGTGTAAACATCCATCCTATAATGATAAAAATCCACCCAATGTTTTTTTTTTTAAATCCCTATTTTAAAATCCCCTTTCTCAAATCAGGCTGTTCTGAGATTCCTGTCAGAATGACGTAGTTCTGCACAGGCCCCTCCCGCGATAGTTGATTGACAAGGTCGTCCTGAGTGAGCTGTCATCAGTCTGCCATTGTGTCAACTCCGGTGTAGGGGAAGACGAGAATGTCTCTGATTAAGCGATTGAGGTGTTTTGTTGTTGGATGTAATAATGAGCATAGCAGTCGTCATTTACTCCCGACATCTGAGCCGCTGAATACGCAGAGGATTAACGTTACTTTCGTTTTGAAGGGAATGCGCCATTCCCAGATGTTCGCGCGAATCATTCGTGATCAAGCTTCATCGACAGAAGAAGTGAGTATAAGGTTTTTTATTAATTTTTGCAAATCGCCTTAACCTAATATGTGCTAGTTAGCAAGTTTCTGTAAAATAAGTAAAGTAAACAGTACTGCTCGTCACCCAGAGAAGAGAGGGACGGTTTGAGCAGAGCTCATTAGCATTTAAAGCAACATGGACTAGAATTGCTTGCTAAAAACAGAGCTCATTTTGACAGGGTAAAAAAGGTATTTTTTACACTACCATTGAGACATTTTAACCAAAGTATGTTATAGACTCTTCATTAAGACCCTAAAGAATCATATCAACTTATATCAAATGGGCATCCGATGACCCCTTTAATGCTTTCTTCTGCCACATTGTCTTTGAATTATCTTAATTTGAAGGCTTTTTCTAAAAAAATATGATACAAGCAATTACTTGCAGTTTAGTTAAATCAATTGACAAATATAATTACATTTATATAAAAAAAAACAGCACTACTTAATATGAAATTATTTTATGACATTTCTTTGAGTATACAGTAAAAGTTCCAGAATTCAATTGAGAATGCTTTTAAATTCTAATTGAATTCCTGAAGTGTACAGTAGAGCCCTGAATTTCAGCCCAGGCCTGACGGGCCCCGACTTATTTACGCCCCTAGGGCCAGGCAGCGGGCCAGTTTTCATGTCATAGCTCAGACACAGGCTGGGCCTGATTTAGGCTTCTCCTTATTTTTATATTTTAGACATCCATGAATTATGGTGATGAAAAATATTTGCAGTGCTGTGGAATTCTGAGAATTCTGATAAGCTGTCAGACAAGGGCCGGGCTAGGGCCTGAGCGTCTCGGACCAGGGCTGGGCTAGGGCCTAGATTTGAGGCCCGTGCAGGGCTCTAGTTTAAAGGGATAGTTCACCCAAAAAAAATTAAATTCTGCGCAGTTTGGTGCATGCATCGTGGTACTGTTGTAAATGCATGTCGAAGACTGGCACGGAAGAGAAGAAATTGTTGAATAAATTTGTTATTTTTGTTTTCTTTGTGCACAAATAGTGTTCTCTTAACTTCATAAAATTCAGATAGAACCACTGATGTCACATCGACTATTTTAACAATGACTTTACTACCTTTCTGGACCTTGAAAGTGTCAGTTACATTGCTGTCTATGCAGGGTCAGAAAGCTCTCAGATTTCATCAAAAATATCTTAATTTGTGTACCGAAGATGAATGAAGGTCTTACGGGTTTGGAATAAATTGAAAGGGAGACAATCCCGGCCGAAATTTCTAAATTGCCTAAAATGTCCAGGGTTTGGCTTTGTTTTCCTATTGTTTTCATACTTAGAGAGGGTAATGACTGAAAAGTATTTTGACCACTAGCATGCAGGCATTGCACATAATGGACCAATCGTGGTGTGAGAGAAATAACAAAGCATGCAAATACACATACAGTACATACAATGTATTAAAAGTCCCGGTCAGGACAAGTCCAGAAAAAAAGAGGATGTTTGGACACTCCGTAATATGAACTCACGATTGAATGCAACATAAAACAAATGATTACTTTTCGTTAAAATCTTTATTAATGCCAAAAATGCTTACATTTATGTGTCTTTTCAGCCATGTTGCCCCTGAAGCCGGTTTACGCTGAGATAATTCATACCCCTTCGTTTGAAGTGTGGTCCCGAAAAATCTTCGTTTGAAGGGCTGTGTGGCCCTTCGCCTACCCCTACCCCTCCAACCAAAAGAGAATTGAGACACCCCTTCACGTGAACGCGTGAAACGGAGGGGTAGGGGAAAGGGGAAGGGCTAAGGGGTAGAATTGGGATTGGGCCTTAATGTAGTTATGCATTATTTGTAATATGGACACTGCTATTTAAAGTTTTACAGAAAACACTTAAAATACAGAATACAAACAGGAAATAGCAGAGCATACTTGTGAACATTGCGAACATACTTGTTAACATTGTTTCCCTATTTTAATCTGCATGTATGACATGTCAAAGCTCCCTGGCATGTGTTTCTCTCTTTTGCGTGCTTTGCATCTGTGATAAGAAGTATTGGTTTGAGTTACAGATGGCATTAATGTGCAACATGTTCTCACACGAACTGCACTGATGTCTGCCATTCACAGCACCATTAGAAAAGAGGCCCGAGTAGATTTATCTCCATGACCTGTAAGGCATAAGTCTGAAAAAAGTGTTGTTTTTTTCCCCCTTATGTTATGTACATGACAGATGTAAAGCTCGGGATGGCTTTCTCATATTACATATCATATTATTTCCTCTTAGCTGAGGTTTATCAAAGAGTCCTTAGAAAGAATAAAAACAGTTGAATGTGCGTTTGAGTGCGTTCCTCTTATGGGACTTAAAATGAATATTCCAGAGAGCCATATTTCATAGTGAACTTTTGACATGTGAGAACAAAAATGGCATTGAGCCGAAGCTACAGTGTGAAACAAAAGAGGGGGCACTGAAGGACGAGAGATGGGGCCCTTCGGCTGCTATTCTGGAGTCTGCGAGCATGTGCCTCAGGTCCAATGACAAAGAACACCTGCTGGTGTCACAGAGCTCTGGGGGGAGCTGGAATATGGTTGGGTGGTGGGGGTGGAGTTGTTGTCTGAGGGAGAAGTTTATGAGAGACATGGATGCAGGGGTTATTTTCAGTAATGTGAATTGATCGCAGTGACTCCGGGTGCTTTGAAGAGGACCACCAGCAGCTCTGTTTTTGTGAGCCGAGACCTTTACTTGTCATTCACTTCTTAAGCAGGTGAAAAATGGCAAACGGTGCTCCAGTTCCTCAAAAGGTGTAGGGCCTGCTGACACAGACTAATGGGCCAAAGTTCATGAGGTTAGTGCACACCACATGTGTGTTGCTGGAAATGTTGGTTCCGTCCAATTACATATCAAAATATATCATCTGTCTTCCAAATGTAGTGCTTAAAGGGATAGCTCACCCCCCCCCAAAAAAAATCATAATTCTGTCCTTCTTTACCCATGCCATTTGAGACCTGTTTTTTTTTTTTTTCTGTGGAACACAATGTAAATTTTGGAATAATGTCCTGGCCAATCTTCATGTATAATGAAGGTGAATGAGGACAGAGGCTGTCAGACTAGTGGTCCAGGTGACACTATAATTCAAGTCTTCTAAAGCCATACAATAGTTTAGAGTGACCAAAATTATTCATTGGTAATTTGTTAACTGTTGCGATAGTATCAATGAATCAGTAAAACCAGATCAGTCTGATTTGTAAATGAACAATTAAAACTGGTTTTGTGAACTGGATCAATTGATTAATTTCAAAGACTTGACTCCAAAGAATGAATCATTCATGAGATGCTACTCAAAAAAAAGAAGTCATTTATGAACCACTACTCCTTCATTTCACTCAAAACAAGTATACAGCTTATGGACCACTTTTATGGAACATTTTTGGTCATTTTAGAGCTCCACAATGTCAGTTCCCATTCACTTTCATATACTAAACAAAGTAGTTATTTTTTTTTAAATTTTTGGGTAGCACTATATTTCTATGGGCCCCTTTAGACATTATGTTAACTTTGCACATTGTAATCATATTTCAAAGACAATAGAAGTAATGATTATGAAATTACATATAAAGATGTACTTAAGTCTTACTTAAATGGGTCAAAAAAGGCACTCTAAATTTCAACCAATTGCATTTAATATAAATTTAAACTATAATACATTTTTATTTAGGTGAAAATGTCATGCAGTTAAGTGTCCTAAAACATTACATTCAGTTGCACTTAGTATATTATTTTAAAGTATATTATTTCCATAATAAGTACTCTTTTTAAATGTTAAAGTGTACTTCTTTTTCACAAGGGTATCCTTTTTAGTTATGCTTCTATGAAGATTCCAGCATCAGATCTGCACTGTGCAGAGGAGGACAGAACTTCTAATTATGAGTTTAGATTACTGCAATAAGAGTGGGGAAAAGGCTTAAGTTTAACCAACATCCATTGTATAAAAATGCCTACACTCCAGGCTGAGGTTTGTACTGTGGTTTTGGCAGTGTATCAGATGCGTTCATGCTTAAATCAGTCTGTGGTTTAAAAAGAAAGAAAGAAAAAAAAGACACACATGAAAAGTGACAGCTCAATCTCTGAATACTGTCTGGAGGCTCTGTAAGGGAAGACAGTGTCACTTTCTGCTTCTCGGTTAAATGGTAACCTTAGGTATCATAGCTGGTGGCTGATGTTAACATATCATTTGAGCTTGTCACCTAGAGGTTAGAGTTACATCCCTGTTTATATCTCAGCAATTAATAGTATATTAGTGGTACTGAGTCAACCATACATTACTGTAGATAGGTGTGTCACTTATACAGTTAGTAGCTTTGTATGCCATGTCTTTTTCTTTTGGTCGGTTGTTTTTTTGTTATACATTTACATGGTATGAAAGGCATTTTACGTGGTACACAATAGCCACAATTTTGCTTATTATATTTTCACATCTTTTGTGATCACAAGTTTGTTGGTAACACTTTATTTACTTGAAGCCTTGTAGTGCATTCTGTGAAATCATGAATAATTGTAACCACAGTTATAATACATTTTAAACGTGTCTATTCATTGTTAAAGCACACAAAAAATAACCAATATCAGATGAAACAAGGTGTTTTAACTCTTATTTATGAAAATATATAAAGCATTACAGTTTACACCATGAATTTCTATAGAATACATTATACAAAGGCTCTTTAAGTGTTATCAAGTTCTCAAAATGTATTTTGGGCTACATACAAATAATGGCTAATAAAACTAGCAAAATTAAAATTTAATTTATTTCAAAGAATTGTAGGCATTTTTATTTTAATTTATTTCTCAATAAAATGTAAATAAAAACCTAAATAAATGTTTGATTGGCTGTGTGCAAAATCACTCACTTGTTCATTCATGCCTTGTAGTGAATGCTACTTAGTGCACTATATAGGAGTAATAAAGAGGTGATTTTGGACACAGCTTTTTTGAAGGAAGCTAAATGATGCTTGATTGGTTGTGATTGCATGCACACGTCTGATTGGTCAGTGATATGTTTTAATTCTGATGTCAATGGTCTGCCTCCATTCTGGTGTCTCTCTTGCCAGTTGCCAGATTTAATAGCACGATGACCGTAAAATACTTTAGCTGGAAATTGATGGAATTTTTTCCTTAAAACTTCTTACTTAAAAATGTATTTTTTGAAGGGGCTGGCAGTGGTCGACAGGGTGCTTCAAAACAGCAGTGGAAGCGTTGGCTGCAAAATGAAGTCAGGCCTCCAGGTTTTTCTGGGAAAAAAAGTTCTCTATGGTCCAAGGTCAATGACCTGCTCTGTAGCACTCTCCAGTCCACCTCGGGGCACCTGCTAATGTCAGGCCTCTTTTAGATTCCCCAAATCGCCGCTCTCCACTGGTTATTTTCAGCAGCGCTAAGTGATCCCAGTGACCCTGGAGGTCTGACATGCTGCTTTTTTTTTCTTTACCAGAAGTCAAATGCCATAGCATTGCCCCAGGATCAAAGCCTTCAAAGTCAAACTCTGCTTAGGCAGCCATTGAAATCAGACCCCTGAGTCCATCCAAGGATGCGGATGGAGTCGGATCATGGCCTAGCTGTAACTCAGATGGTAGCCAAGTGGTGGGGGCAAATGCATTCTCTCCCTCCTGTGAAATAGCTCTTTTATTGGGGTCAAAGTATAGCTAACTGTCGTGGCTCAGAAGGCTCATTAAGTTGCACATAATGGACTGAGTGTTGAATATTTCTGTAAAACTGTGAACACTATGTTTGCATTTGTTTTCCATGGCCTCATGGCACATGTGGCTCTATTTCGGGAAATGTTTTTCGGGAACTCTTGACAGTTTTTGTATTACTTTTCCACACTAACATATGATGACATGCGGTCCTTGAACTTGTGTTAGCCAACACATGGAAAATTAATAAATAGACAAAGATGTTATGACGAGTATGTCACAGACTTCAAATTATGATAGCACACAAATGAGGTGTGGCAAAAAAAATGCATTGGTTTACAAATTGAAGTATAGCTGTTTTTATGTATATGTACAGCATTTTTTTAACAGACAATTATAACATTCCTCAAGTTTGCAACATTATATCTCTGAATCTCTTAAAGTGACTTCATTTGTTGTAATTGCGACACTTTTTGCATTTGTAACTTTTTCTCACAATATGACTTAATATCTTAATATCAATGCTACTTATACTGAATTACATAATTTTGACTTTATATCTCAACATTTTTCTTAATCCGTATTATTATAATTGCAACTCTTTTTTTTCCATATTTGTGTTTTTTTCTCATGTATTATGACTTAACCCGTATTTGTGGTTTTATATCTTTGTGTGACTTTATATGTAATTTATATTTGCAGCATTATATCTCTGAATCTCATATGATGGCTTCATTTGTTGTAATTGTGACACTTTGTGAACTTTATTTGCGACTTTTTCTGACGATATCTTATAATATCACTTATACTATATCTCACAATTGTGACTTTATATCTCGCAATTATTATATTTATTCTCATAATTGCAACATTATATCCCCTAATATCAAAATTGTGTTTTCCCCCATATTTGCTATATATATACAGTATATATATATATACACTGTATATATTATGTTATAATATGATTTATACTGTATCTCACAATACATCATTTATGATATTGTTTGTGTTTGCAACTTTTTCCTCACTATTGCAAATTTGAACATGCAGCGTTATTTTACATCTCCGTTACATCTGCAATTTTGTTTCTCATAATTGTGGCTTATTTCTCACTATATATTAATCTCACTGTTACTTTTTTTTCTCTGAAATTAAAACTGGCTTTCATAATAATATTCAAAAATGTAGTAGTATTTTAAAGCGCTAGCTGTGTTCATGCCAACTTCAATCTGTACAACCTGTATAAATTGTATGCTTACAAACAGGCCATTAAACCTGCTTGCATTGTTCAGAAGACTCAAGCGAGGGATTACCCGTCCAGTGGAGCCCATTTTTGATAAGAAATCCTGGGCAGAGAAACATTCACTAAACACAATCTCTCTGTTCGTCCCTCCCTGGATGTCAGTCAGTGTGTTCTTTCCCTTTCCTGTCCCCTACCCTCCTCTTCCAATATGCAGGAAATGGCGTCTGGCCTCTTGACAGATAATGTGACACACACGTGTGTGGACGGAAACTGGGGCTGTGAGCCACAAAGAGCCACAGTGGGTCCTGGCCCCTGATAACATCAGGGAAGGAGAAGAGAAGAGAGGTGTCTACGGGAAGTTGCCAGGTTTAGGAAGGCCTGGAGAATCCCGCTTATCTCCCAGAGGAGTCAAGAGTTGGAGTGTGGCCCTTCCCGGCAGCAGGCCAGGCGATGGAGTGCTGAGACCTTTGTTTGTCATCACCATTTCCCCTTCATCCTGTGTCATGACCTTACAGAGTTCATTTCAAACTGAGAATTCATTGACTGCTTCTCAAGCCTTCAGAATATGGAAGGAGTTGATCATTAGACAAGTAGACGTGACTGCTTCTTATCAGCGAATTTGATTTGTGAAGGGAAAAAGGTGTGCTTTGGCTGTGGAATGTAAAGGGACAACCACAAATTATCATTACGACTGAGTCATAACAAATGTTTCCTCTACAACTTCACTTTCAAACAATGCTTTGTTTGGTGGGGTTGGGGTTGTAGAGGGAGATGCTGGTCGAATCTGAATATATTTGAATTTATTTGATTGCGAGTTACACTGTTTCTTTTAAATGTTACCAATTGTGTTTGAGTCAAAATCTTTGTGAAATTGTTCATATTGTACAAAGTTAATGGAATATTAAATGATGCCACTAATACAAAGGGTTACACTTTATTTTAAGGTGTCATTGTTACAGTGTAATTATACATTTAAGTACTGAGTAATATTAATCAAATACATAGGGTTAGGGTTAGGGTGAGGGATTGGTTTAGGATTAGTTCCATGCAATTATGCATAATTTACTGTTATTGTAATAGTAAGTATATGTAGCATGTAACAAGGAGACCTTAAAATA
The DNA here is from genome assembly GCA_018148995.1 of Sinocyclocheilus maitianheensis. Lineage (NCBI taxonomy): Eukaryota > Metazoa > Chordata > Actinopteri > Cypriniformes > Cyprinidae > Sinocyclocheilus > Sinocyclocheilus maitianheensis. Next base: position 12,151 of record JADLZM010018688.1, on the reverse strand, counting down.
AAGTGTTACCCACTTTAGAATAACATTTAAATTGTGAACATTATTGCACTTTATTTTGTTAATGTTGTTACATTGTAATTACACTAGTACTTAGTAATATCAATTATTAAAATTTGCTTACTATAGGTTTAGGGTTAGTTGCATGTACTAGTACATGTAAAGTGTAACTGTGTCACTTTATAATAAATTGTTACATTAATTAATGCATTGGGTATCATGAACTATTATTGAACAACATTTTAATAGCTTTACTGATAAATATTAAAGAATAAATACAATATTTAATAACTTTAATATTTAAAATGAGTTTATATTTAAAATGTAATGTATTAATCTAGTTAAACTTTGTACATTATTAACATTTTAAGTTGTGAATTAATGTCTCACAGTTGTATAATTATAAATTACATTTAACCTATACTAAATTCTATTTTTTTATATAATTGTTAGTTCAAGATACTAACGCATTAACTAAAGTAAATTAGTGTATTTCATCTTATTATAAATTGTTACCATTGTATCTAATACAAACGCCTACTGTACATGCGTTTAGGCTTTAAAGCTGCTTTCTCTGTGTCCTGTGAGCATATCAAACCCAGATCTTAGGCTTGGAGGTTAGCAGTACAACATCTGCATAGGTTACATCTGCAGAATTGATGACTTCAGGATGCTTGGGTCCACTGCAGAAACCAAACTTCAGGAAACGTTGCCAGATAGTTCGGTGTTGTTGTTGTTAGAGATAAAAACTTTGTACATCCCTTCCACTGCTGCTAGCCTTTTATTTTAAAGAGAATGCTCTCCTGTGCCCTTTAAAGAACAACATCCCGCCATGCGAATTTAGAGAAAGCTGTTTGCTGGAAGACACCCAGGTTCTCACTCTTTACTGGATCAGACTAATGTCTTCAAGAGCTTATTTCTGAGAGTGAAAGAATTTGATTAAAGGCTGTTTGCTGAATCATCCCTTACCTGTCATAATCTTTTGATATCCGTCGTTCAGGAGTAATACAGTATTAAACTTGGCCAGTAAATCAGTGTCATTTCCCCTCTTTCCCTTATCTTCAGCTTATGGCTATCACTTAGGGGCTAGATGGGTTTTTATTGTGGGCAACTTGTGGAAGAATTTGCGTCTGGCCACCCGGTGAGGAAACTCAACTAGCATAGTAAAAGAGATGTAAATCATTCCTGCATTTTAGAAGCAGGGTAATAAAGTAAATCTACTGACATTTCCCAACTGAGTCCGTTTACATTCCTGCTTCCTTAATTCTGTCACTCCCCTAGTTTTTCTAATGTGCCAGTAAATCTTTCAGGCAATGAAAAAAGCTAAGAGACTGATTCATGAGCCATGCAAGGTGTTGTGCCTCATCAATGTTTCTCTTAAAAATCTGGTTCCACTTGTAAATTTTAGCTAGCACAATCATTAGCGGTCTGCGAGGCATGGCAGCCGCAAGGCTATTCTTTTCAGAGGGGTTAGAGAACACTGGAGCCGCCAAGTCAGTAAATTCAACTGACGTTTCTTACGTTTCTGTAGTTGTTTTTGTCATTCTGCCTGTCTTCCATTTTTAAGAAATCTTGCCCATAGCAACAAGAGCTTGATATCTTTTTCAATAAAGTCCGAAGCTATTAGAACCACCTTTCTCAGAGAAGCTTGATCTCATTAGGAGACAATCCCCATGTCCACACTGCTCAGAGTTTGTCAGGAAGCGTTAGGGAGGGGGAAATGACTCCGTTGCCTCTGGCCGTACATAACCGAAGTGGATGGGGCTGAAAATAAAGGTGGAGGTTAAAAAGTACAGCTGGTCTTTAAACCGAAGTGCCTCTACCTTAAGGATGGCTTGATTTATGGGGGTCTCTAATGGTATCTCTGTCCTGATCTGTGCTGCCTTTCACCCTTCTCTCATACCCAGCTTTAAACTTATCAGGTTCTTCCAGGGCCCCTCGTTAATCCTGGGTCCTACAAAGGAAGGTACGGCTGCAGAGAATTAGGGATTTGGGTCCTCCACCCTCTGCTGTCCCCCACTGACTGATGAATGATAAACTGATGAGCAGGCCTAATGCAGAGAAACCCACTCCTGCTGGCTGCCTTGACATCCCCCGTACAGATGTACTCCTGGGTGGAAATTTGCCATGAAATCAGGAACTGGTTTGTGAAGAATTCCTTATATGATGCTTTTGTGAATTAATAGGTACAGTTGACCTTCAGTCCCAAGGCTTGGGAGCTACATTCCCCTGTTATGCTTTGCTGTAGTGGTGGGTGGGCCATATTTCTATTCACATTGAATACAACAGATCATGTGTATTTTTATGAGACAGCTGCGGCTCTTCTGAATGTCTTTCCTCATGCTTTTTTTGTTTGTTTTTTGCTTTGCACTTTGCTATTTCTTTTTTCCCTTTTTGTTTTTGTTTTGTTTAGTTTTTTTCTTTTACCCTAGTTACAAAGGTGCAATAATTTAAAGTTAAATAAACCACACAAGTAAATAGTTTTTTTTGTTTAATTTTATTTTAAAAAATGAATAGTTTTTTCCTAAATTTGAAGAATTTGCTAAGAATTTCAATTTACTTTATAAAAAACATAAATGAACAAAGTTTAATTATTTTTTATATATAAATTGAGTATTAACTGATAATTCCTTTCAATTCAATTTTTACATTTCAATTTAAAATTCTTTAAACTATGTAACTTTTTCTCACTATTTACTGTACATTTAAAACTAACTGCTACTCACAACCTACAGCTATGGTAAAGCCCCTTATTTTACCTGTAGGTAATAATATAGTAAAGTTGTAAAGTGTTATGTAATATGGTAATTTGAAGCTTTAGCAGAAACTTGGGGCACAGTATGAGCCAATGAGAGTCCTCTTTATAGTATTACCTGAGGCTTACTGCACACACTATGGCAGGTTTATAATTCTAATTGCATGTAATTATCATCTTGTCTTTGTAAATTAGATGATAATAGCATGGTTGGGCAGTAAAAGTGACAAACCTATCCCCACTGTGTGGAGGGTCTTTTGTTAGACGATATGCTAAGTAGCAGTGATGGAAGCCTTGATGACAGCTCTGCATATTGAGTGATGTAAACCCATGGCAATTTGCTGTCATCCCTAGATAAGCAGACAGGTACAAAGTAAAAGGGGGAACGAACCGTTGAATAGACTAATAGACTAGGTGGCTTCGCTCCTTCGAGGACCCCTCTGGCTTTGCCTTCAGGTAATGTTTTCTCACGGCGTCTGGTGTTTTCCGTCATCTAGCGAAAGAAGAAAGCAACCTATACGTCGACACAGTCGCTTTCGACGGCCGACTCTCTCCCTCTGTCTGCGTGGGGGGATATGAGAGCCAGACTGCGAGAGAGTTTGAACATATGTGGGAGATCAAAGGAGTGACCGTCATTATTTTTTCCTGTCAACATCCTGTTTAGCTCGTACTGATAGAAAACAACCCCTCCCTGCTCACATCAAACATATGGAGAGACAAGGACATCAGATATCCTGCATCAAAATGTGTCCTGTAGCAGATTACTCTCACGTACTAAAGCTTTCCGTGATCGTATGTCAGCATATGAATCAGCGACGGGTTTTAGACTGACCATAATGTTGTGTGGTGGATTTTCTGCCTCTCACAGACTGTAGGCAGCTGTGGCGGACAGACCGAGTGGTCGTGTTCCAGCCGTAAAGGGCTTACGCTTAATCCTCTGTTGTTGCTGTTCAGTGCCGCCTTTATTCTGTAACCCCAATGATGGCTGCCGCAGAGCAGAACCGGCCTACGTTCGTCTCGAGTTCTTCTCGCTAGGGTTGTTCTCCAGCTTCTGGCTGTGTGTATGACAGTCTGTTGGGATCTCTATGACAAGATCTTCTCCCCAGGGGGTCTGTAGAAGAACACACACACAGTGACACACATATGTGCATGCACACACATACACCAACCCCCCATCTTTCTCTCCTTTCTCCACCTATCTGCCTTGTTCTCTCTCTCCATCTCCCTCTCGAATACAACAATCCTTTCCCCCCCTCTCCCTCCTTCTCCCTCTTGATGTAACCTCTCTGGCTAGACACAAAGAAAGCAAGAGAAGGACCCTTTAAGTTGCAGATTGAGATCTCAAGTGCTGACACAAGAGGAGGACCGATGGGGCTCTGGAGTGATATCTTTGTATTATGCTCATGGTCTCATGGTGCTCGTGGCTGCTAGATTACACTCCGATCTAATGCTGACAAAAAAATAACCAGAACTAGCAGCTCAGGAAACGGTCTCAGTCGTAGCATAGACTGCTGGACATTTCCATCAAGTGGAAATTAAAAGAGATCTTGCATTTTCTGTGGCGCACACCAAAAAAAGAGCTGCACAGATGATTATCTAGATGGATACTCTAAGTCATTGGTTGTTTGCTAGTTATTGGTGGATAAGAAATTCTACGTAGCTAGTCAGCATCATAACCTATTCTACAACTGCTAAAAACTACAAAAGCGACACAACAACGTAACTCGACAGAATCACTCAGATATGCACTCCCAATGAAATGGACGAGTTTGTAATCTAGTTCATAATTATTGGTCCTTTTTAGCACACTTAAAATTACATACTGAGTGACTGAAACCATCTTTGTCATGGGAAACATTTGTTGGTTCACATTGAGTTCACAGTCTTACCGTACATTTTATTTTAACGCTTTTATTTACATTTTTTTCAAGATCTGAGGTAAACTATCTATTGTTGTTTTCAGTATGGCTATAAATGCCACGCAATATGATATTCAAACTCACATTAGACACTTCTAAGATTAAATAGAGCACATAATCAGTATCTGAGATTATCATTGTCATAGTTTGTATGTTGTTGTTCCAGCCACGACGTCGCAGAAATAGAAACTTTTGCGTGTTGTAGTTGCGTTGTCGTGGCTGGTTAGGGCAAAAACTCTGATTAACATGGAAAAATATACATTTTATTATGTGTCGCGTGTAGTTAGGACATGGTGTAAAGAACCTTTTGATCAATTGAAAGGTTCAATGGATGTTAAGGGTTCCTCATAGAACCAAAATATTCAGCATAAATCCCTCCTGCTCTAACAGTTTCTACTCTTCTAGGAAGACTTTTTGCTAAATGTTGGAACATGGATTTGGAAATTTGCTTCCATTCAGACACAAAAGCGTCAGTCATTTCAATTTATCTTAAAAGGTGTTCAGGTTTGCGTTTTGTGCAAGCCAGTCGAGTTTCAGTCGAATTGTTTCTTTATGAATTGTTTTAAATGAAATTCAATTGAATTCCAAGGGGAAACATTTTTATAAACAGTAACAGTAGTCTTACTTACCCAGTAGTGTATGTATATATGTGTATATGGTCACGGTAAAACTTTAGATTAAGGAACACTATTCACTATTATCTAGTCGCTCATTAGCATGCATATTACTAGCATATTGGCTGTTTATTAGTACTTATAAAGCACATATTAATGCCATATTTTAGATCCCTTAATCCTACCCAATGCCTAAACTTAACAACCTTACTATTAATAAGCAACTTGGGTGTTTATTGAGCTTGTTCGGGATGCCCAGACAAGCAGATCAATGTTTTGTTTGCACCATAGTGTTCATGCTTTTTGGGGGAATCAACCTACAAATGACTTTCGATTTGTGTCTGCATTTTAAGATGGGACAGGAGAAAGTATTTGAACACTAAAAACATTAACACCACCTTTAAATCAGCATATAAGGATGCTGCACACTGGATCCGACAGGAAGTTTAAAAGTTAAGTCTCAGAAGAAGCTCAAAAAGAAATATTGGAATTGGACCGGCTCTTTTAGCTAGCAAATACGAAAGACCATGTCCTGCATTAGGCACTATAGCTAATCTGAAATGACTTCACAAATGCCTTTGTCAAAGCAGACAATCTTGAAGTAACTTGATGATGATCTCATGGGTATAGGCACCCTTCTCCGGTCTGAAACGTGATTATCCGTCAGAGACTGCAAAAGTGATTTTTGTGGAACTTGCATGCGTGGAATGATTGAAGCTGGCGTCGGCATATAATGTCATACTCTGTCCATACTGTCACAACCCATTACTTCTAAATGGACTTCCATCTTCTTGAGTGAAACCTAACAAAAACAGTTGGGACAGCGAGCAAATGTGCCGTACCCATATTTTTAGTAATGCATTGTACATTCAATTTTAAGGCTGTGGGTTAGTTTCCAGCCAAACCACAGAGGACTGCTGTTTGAGTCTGCGGCGAAAACTGATTTGACGGAGATATCTGACAGCTGTGATTGTTGGCTACTCAGCCATCAGATCAGCGCTGCGAAATCGAGTTGAGAGAGATAGAGAATAATACGAGGAGAAACAAGACGATCGCTTTAGAACTCAGCCGGGCAGGAACGGCACAAACAAACATTTAACAGTCATGTCCTCTTCCAGCGCCGTCACTCACGGATGTCTATACTGGTCAAGTGTTCTGGTGACACTTGTGAGAAAAGTTAAAGGAGAAAGCGGTGCAGGAGTATTTGGAGTTCACGTTTCCTTTTCTGGCACGTCAAAGTGGATAGCCTGAGGCGTGCTAACCAAAGGCTGGACGCAGGTATAATAATTACCTTACTGTGGAGCGTATTATCCGCGCACACCTCTTACGGCCTGATGAGGGCCTCTAAAGTCTTATCACTGTTTTAATGTAAGCACTCGGCAGAGAGAGCAGCGCCGCAGGCACAGACATGAAAGAGGCTCAGCTCCAGTACTCTACTCCTCCGTGTTTACATAAAGCACAAGGCTAAGAGAGCAGACTGCAGAGTCTGGTTCACACACACATACAAACTATTGCACTTTTCACAGTTTTTCAGAGGTAGAGGATCGTGGCAGTGCACTCTATCTGCTGAACAATTCACAACGTGGCCTACTAGACGTGCTCTGATCTACAAGTTCTTCATTATTTCTTTAGTTACTTACCTTGACAGAATTTTCATTGTTTGGTGAGCTAATTGTTCAACGCAGAAGTGTGTGTGTGTGTGTCCGGTATTCCTTATATTATGGGGACTAAATGTACCCACAAGGATAGTAATACTAGTCATTTTTGACCTTGTAAGGAATTTTGTTTTGATTTTGGTCCCCATGAGGAAAAGAGCTTATAAATCATACTAAGTTATGTTTTTTGAAAAGGTACGTTTGGGGTTAGGGGAGAGAAAATACAGTTTGTACAGTATAAGAGTAATTATGTCTATGGGAAGTCCCCATAAAACATGGAAAATATGTGTGTGTGTGTTTACAATCTATATATATATATATATATATATATATATATATATATAATGTTAGAAATATATAGATATTGTTTATATATATAATTTCTTTATCAATAATGTAAATATATATACTCTCTC
>JADLZM010018660.1:221555-249612 GCA_018148995.1 Sinocyclocheilus maitianheensis | reverse complement strand
AACCAGCGGCAGACCGAAGCAATCACATTCAGAGAGAGTCGAGCGCGGAGAGTATACAGAGAACCAGCGGCAGACCGAAGCAATCACAGCCAGAGAGAGTCGAGCGCGGAGAGTATACAGAGAACCAGCGGCAGCCCGAAGCAATCACAGCCAGAGAGAGTCGAGCGTGGAGCGTATACAGAGAACCAGCGGCAGACCGAAGCAATCACAGCCAGAGCGAGTCGAGCACGGAGACGGAGAAACCACAGTGATCAGATCGTCAAGAATCATTGCAATTACATTCCTAAATGTTGAGATAGTGTCAAAAATAATTGCATTTAAAACATTTCGCTCAAAAGTTTAAGAGGAAGCATAAATACAATCCAACTGGCATTGACTACATTTAAAAACAATGCCAAAACAAACAAACAAAAAAAAGGTATTTAATTCATTAACATTTACGAAAAAATACTGAAAAAATGTTATCGGGGGAGCATAAACTACACGTTGTCATTTGATCAACCAATCACTGTGGTTAATTGTGTGTGTGGACCGGTTCATTTCTAGTCGTTCGTTCGAGACTACACTGCTCGCGTCGTATGCTTTTGAATCACTAAAAAGAACCGGTTCATTCGAGTCGTTCGTTTGTAGTTCAGTATTTTGTATTGTCAACAACATTTTGCTGACAAATATTTAGAAAATCAGAGCAAGCACTGTACGATTCAAGAATGAATGCCTCGTTTGAGTCGATTCATTTCAAAATATCGGTCGAAGTTCCCCAAAACACTCATCTGAATCGTTAGCTCAAGCGTGTTCTCTGCTACCCACTAGCTCATCGTTTCATCGTGAAATGAACAGAAATAAGCGAAGACGTCGGTTATTTATGTGTTTGCTCTGTCCAGTCGGAGGATGAATCTGTGTTCCAGGTGGAAGAGTGACACAACACATGGAGCAACACTGCCATAACAGTCCCTCAAACTGACATCAGATATCAGATATAGTAATAGAGATGATGATTCGTGGTTTTTCAGTGGTTGATTCTTACTTATTCTCTGCATGTGTCTGATGGAATGGCAAAGGCAACAGCTGTGGGCATTTAAATAATAAGACCATTAAAAAGTGACTGTACAATGTTACTGTTAACAACTATTAGCCCCAGCACAGCACTGTCCGGCACAGGTTTTGGCATTTAACAACATAAATGCAGTATTCTGTGAGGCTGACAGAGTCCTTCCCCAGCTGAAGTCTGTTCATCGATGATTCAGTGATTCTTCATCTGCTCTCTTCAGTAGTGTCTGTGCAATCAGCCACGCGTCCCCAGCTAAGCTAAGCAGAGGAGACAGCGGCGAAAAGCCATCGTATTCTGCAACTGCCCATTCATTTGCTGCTATTGGTCAATAAATTGGTAGATAATTGGTAAAACTGAAGACGCATGTGTCCAGATCATAGACACTGATAATAGTGCTCAGCACACGTTGGTCATACAGTATAGAGGGATAAGAGGAGATCAGCGTCTGGTGCCGTGTGTAACCATTAGAGAAACATGTTAGAAACAGAAGCACTGAAGACTGCATTCTGTCTTACACCCAGGGATTGACTTTTTCACTCACCAGCCAATTTGGCTACTAAATTTTTAAGTTACCGGCCATTCATAACTTCTACTAGCTAAAAAAAGATAGCAATACACCAACAGTTTGAGGCCGTCTACACTGGGCGTGACAAAGCGACCGCTGAAAATAATTTTGTCAGTACTAGGGGTGTGCGATATTGACAAAAAATAATATCTCCGTATTTTCTGTGATTTTATCGATAAAGATAATTAGACTATATTTTGCTGAGTGTGTTATTGTGCTGATATCTTAAGGACTGCCGTGGACAGCTGACTCATAAAGTTCTTGATATTCTTCATATTCTGTGTGCTGGCCAGTTCACAGCAGTGATAGAAATTAATCTTTTCCAATAAGTTTAGATTGATTTTTTACTTTTATGGGCATTCTTACCGTTATAAAGCCATTTTTTTCTAAAAGTGTACATCATCTGTTGAGTCAAATTCTTACATTTAATCAGTCAATTATAATAATAATACATTTAGGCTGTTACTAAACAAATTAAATCAGTATCAATAAAATTAATCTTTGCAGAAGTTGCATATGAAGTGGCATTTAGATGTATTTACACGTTAATGCAGCTCAGAGGGACATGGAATGCTTTAACCTGCAGTTACAAATGCATAAATAATGTTTTGATATTTAAAACATGACTGATATTTGAAATTATTTAAAAAATGAAGATACTTTAAATGTGAAATTAAAACCGCCAGTAGGTGGCAGCAAGTCACTGTTAAGTGAGTCATTGCGACTGAACCGAATCATTTAAACAGTTGATTCATTCAGGAACGAAACAACGTCATGTTGCTCAGAGATGCAGAACAGTGCTGTGACTGTGTTTGGAATGTAATAGCACAGAAATAGCGCAAAAACAGCCAATATGGTGTCTAAAACATAAGTCTCTAGATATTAACTTATTGTTTATTGAACTGTTGTATAAAATAAATATCACATTTGTAACCAAGCTGATTTTTAAAGAAAAAACGGCACTCTTCGTGTGATATTGATTAACTATATGAACTGATATAAATATATACATTTTCTTTCTCCTTATCTTGAAGTATGTGATCATTGTTAATGCATATTAACAGACTGAATCATGCAGTGAAAGAACGCACTATAAATGCGCACGCGCACTAAAGCCTGTGTTGGTCTACTCTAACCAGACTTCATCTCGTCGCGTATGCACGCCTCTGTGGGTGTGTTTTGTTCAGCTTTTGCAATATACTCGATAATGTCATGTCTCACGAGTTCAGTATTTGTGCTAACCCTGCACAGATTTGGCTTGCATGAACTTCCACAAGAAATTAATGAGTGAACATAATTCACGAAAAGTAACCGGCCAAATTGGCTAATGATTTGACAGCGTTACCCGCCACAGCTGATTTCAAACCCTGCTTACACCGTACATCTCCACACTGCACTAGGCAGGGAAACTGAGACGGGAATGAGACACTGTGCCTCTGAGGTTTCACACTGTTTCCAGAGCTCATTGTATGACTGCTAGACCGACTTCTGGCTCCTGAAAGTCTCCTCTTTGCAGCACATCCCTGCTTAGTAACCATAAAAGCAAAAGATGAAGTGGGGGCCCCTGGAAAAATTAATAGATGAGGCCCTTCTGAAAGATTATTTTGTGAATATATCTTTGTTACCTAGATATACTATATTTATACAACATACAAAAAGTAGGTAAAACACATTTAATAGAACATTATTTTTTTATTTTTTTAAAACAAGGTGCGTATTCTTTAACAAAATATCAATATTCATCTTTATGGCAGAAGATACAATACTGTACAATCTTCATATTTACAGTAACGGACTGTCACCTTAAAAATGGTGCGTCCAAGCCTTAGCTACAACAAATGCTGTCACTATGTCCTTCATCTCCAAAGACCTTCGTATGCCCCGTTCAGGTGAAATTAGTACCAGTGCTGACAGCCTCTCTTGGCTCTAGACTGTAAAGCTGAAAAACTCCTCTCACCAGAGGCAACGGTGATGGGAAGTGTTAGCAGCAGACGAAGAGCAATGCTCAGGTTTCCATACAAATCTAGAAGTTGCTCATTGAGGCTTCCAACGGCTGTGTCAACCAAGGGCAGAAACAAGTCTCTTCTGAAAGACTCTTCTGGAGTGGATTGTGTCTGATCTCTGCCCTCATATAGGAGCTGCCGTGATGCTTTGCCTTGTCCTTTCTCAGGCAACATCATCTCAATATCTAGAGCTTCTGCTATCTCTCTTGCATCCGTTTGACAGGCAGAAAGTCCACTTTCCCTGAAATTATTCAAGCATGTTTGCACTCCCTGAGTTTCCTTTTTAAGTGTCTCTAGAAAAACACTTGGGCTCTGAAGAATTTTGCTCACATGGTTAATCTGATACAAGACATTGTACCAGATTACCACACACAGGACAAACCACCAGGTCATTATCTCATTCTGCATGATCTTTGCTATGGACATGGTCTCTGAGCCTTTCTTCTCCAAAGCAGATGTCTGGAGGGCAGACAGGGCTTCGACAATCTCTGGCACGTACCACCTTCACGCTATCAATTCGAGCCTGCCATCTTGTAGTTGACAAAGATTTCACAGTCAGATGCTTCACGTGTTGCTGTAGTACTGCCCAGCGCTGCACAGATGAGATAAAACGATTATACAATCTCTGCAGAACACCAAAGAAAGAGATTGACATTGGCTCTGTTTCCTGGACTGAGGTCTCTGCCCTTAAGGCTCTTTTCCCCAGGTATATACCTGTACTGAGATCCTGCTGGATTTTCTCTGGGCTTTTTCCCTGCCACAGTAGAGCGTGCCCTACTTCAGGTTTCTCAACTCTATAGCCCCTCTAGACCCCTCTAGACTCCTCTATAGCCCCTCTAGACCCCTCTATAGCCCCTCTAGACTCCTCTAGACCCCTCAATAGCCCCTCTAGACTCCTCTAGACCCATCTATTGCTCCTCTAGACCCCTCTATAGCCCCTCTAGACTCCTCTAGACCTCGCTATTGCTCCTCTAGACCCCTCTATAGCCCCTTTAGACCCCTCTATAGTCCCTCTAGACTCCTCTAGACCCCTCTATAGCCCATCTAGACTCCTCTAGACCCCTCTATTGCTCCTCTAGACTCCTCCAGACTCCTCTATAGTCCCTCTAGACTCCTCTAGACTCCTCTATAGCCCCTCTAGACTCCTCTAGACCCCTCTATAGCCCCTCTAGACTCCTCTAGACCCCTCTATTGCTCCTTTAGACCCCTCTATAGCCTCTCTAGACCCCTCTATAGCCACTCTAGACCTCTCTAGGTCTCACAGTAACGACCCTGATTCCTGGCCCTTCCGTCAAGTCAAGTCAAGTCACCTTTATTTATATAGCACTTTTAACAATACAGATTGTGTCAAAGCAACTGAACAGCGTTAATTAGGAAAATAGTGTCAATAATGCAAAATGACAATAGTAAACACTCATTTTTCAGTTAAAGACAGTTCATCATTGAATTCAGTGATGTCAACATCCAGCTCAGTTTAAATAATATCTTTGCAATCATGTCAACGATATCGCCGGAAACAAAGTGTCCCCAACTAAGCAAGCCTTCAGTCATTTCTGGAATATTCTAGTATATTCCCTCTGGATTAGTCTCACCGAATTCTTTCTGGATTGGTCTGCCAGCTCTTTAATGTGGTATCTAGACTTTCATCTTAAAACTCAAACTTGATTGAATTGTTGAAGCTACTGTATTTAGATTTTTTTTTAAATTTATATCAAAGTCTGCCCTTTTGCTTCGGGTGTGCACACATTAAAAGTTTTTCGTTAGCAAATTTTAATGACCTCAAAATATCGGGATGAGACTCCTATTTAATTGGCACTCATGGCTGGACATAAAGTAATGGTTTTCATAGAGGTTTCGCAATAATTTGATTCACTTTTTTCCATGTATTTCTGTAAGGACAGGTATTTTAAAATGTATTTATGTAGTCCGCTCAAGCCATGCCAGTAAAGCTTGTGTTATTTAGACATTTTTGTGTCCTTGTTTAAAATTTGACATTTCAAAAAGTAAGTTGTACAGTTCAAATAAATATTTAACAGTTTAAGGTTTGTATTATGAGATCAGACTAAGCAGCATATTTCACATAATGCTTATGAGGTGGGGAAAAATCGATAAAGCATAGTATCGCGATATTTTCCGCGGCAATATTGTATCGATACACGAATGCCAAGTATCGATCTTTTATTATACTATTTGGTAGAATAATAAAATCTATTTCTTTACAATCCACTAGATTGTGGTGTTGAGTTTTTTCTGGTGAGGTCAGCGGGGTCACCTTCAGCATGCAGTAAGTTAGTAAAATAAAGAGGGCCGCATCGTGGAAAGTTATCAGGAAAGCCCCGTCCGCATTTAAATCGGATGTATGGACTTACTTCAGATTTGTAAACAAGGAGGGGATGTAAGTTGGGATGCACCGAAAATATAGGCTACATATCATAATAATAATAATAATCAGGGCAGGCTTACAGGGCCGGGGGCCCCTGGGCTTGAGGTTATGTTTGGGACCCATACCTATACTACAAATGCCCTCAACTAGAACATTATTATGGAGTAACACAAAATACACAAAAATTAAAATATGCTTTCAGGTTCATATACTGTATACAATTAATAGGCAACATGTCTAGCCTAGTCAAAGTTTAGATGTAATATTAAATAGTCACTATAATACAATAAACAGGATGTGATCTCTCAGTTGAGAGATCAAAACCCTGAAATAACACTGAGCAGAAAAAAACAAAGAGATATATTATGAAAATCTATTGTCATATCTGTGTCTTTTTATGTCAGATTCTTAAATTTAATCAATTCAATCTGAATAAAAAACATGTTGGCTATTAACAATTAAATTAAATCACTATAAACAAAATCCATAGATGTTATGTTCTGTTTAAATACAACATTTTAATGTAGAAATATTAAATGATTGCAAAAATTATATAATTAGCTACTTTTTAAAATATGAAACTACAACCGCCAGTAGGTGGCAGCAAGTGACTGTCTTAATGAGCGAGCTGAATCCTTAAATCAACCGATTTGTTTAAAATGCTAATTCATTTAACTTAGCGAACGACTGTACTTATAGCCTGTTTGAACCATTTACTGGTCCGTGTAATGCTGAGAAACAAAACACTGTGTTGCTCGGAGACGCACTGATGGGGCAAAACAGAATTTTGTGTCTGTGTTTATTGTACATTTGCCATCGTGCAGATATTCGGAAAAACAGTACTCTAGTTTGTGTGACAGGCTAACTCCTGTATCGTAGGCATTCACTCATTAAATGCAGGGTTCGTTCAACCAATACATTTCAATGACTTTTAAGGCAATATTCATGAACTAATGCTCCATTATTTTACACAAATGTTCAGATTTATCATAGCATATGCTAAGGAAAATCAATGATTACTAATGCTATTTGTTTGCTTTCTAATAAGCACAGGCTGCGACTGCGCCAGACGTTACTTCATGCAGAGAACATAAGTTAGGCTACATAAGCACATAACTGAATGCCAGAATGTTAAGTATATTGTAATTTGCTTAGCCAGTGTTATAAATTAAACTTAGGACCTGAATTTAGTTTTAGAAACAGCTTTGGTGGAAAACATTCAGGTACAGAAATGCTGCAGAAATGGAATAAACTGTAAATTAAAAACAGTAAATTCACTGTAAATTAAACAACAGATTAATTCTTAAAATTAAAGTTACAAAAGTTATTCAGTCAAGAGCAGTGAGTGATTTTGTCTTTTGTTGTTAACATTAATTAACAATAACCAATAGGCCTAATTAATTAACATTGTTAACATTAACATTTGGTATGAAAGTGACAGCAGCTTTTAGTATGCCTGCTGTCTGTCAGTCTGTGTTAAAGAACAGGAGAAAAAAATCACTCTGCTCAAATCTGCTCTTGACTAAATAACTTTTTCTTATTTAATATGGATTGTTTTAGTCTCGTGTTTTGTCCTGCGTTTAGCACTCCCCAAGTGTTAGCTGCATTACCGAGTCTAGTGTCTTGTTTTCTCTGTCTAGCCTTGTCTGATTCCCCGTGTTCTGATCACTGCCTGTGTACCTGGATTATCTCTCGAGTCTCGCCCTGTTGGATACTGTTTGCACCTGCCTGGATCTTTGCCTTGTACCTTGACTATCCCTCTTGCCTTGCCATCTATATACCTGTTTGCCTTTGTTCGACCCTGCCTGTTACGACCACGTCTCTGTCTTTGTGGATCCACACGTCTCGTCAGCCCCGTAACAATTTTGTTCCTGAACAGTAGCAGCTACTGTTAGTTTTAGGCTAGTCTACCTGAAAAAGTTCAAACACAGTTTGTTTCATTTGTATCCTTGTGCTATTGCTAGTAACTTGTTCATTTATACTGACCGTTTAATTGTCTTTATGTAACATTATTTATTAAAAAGCAAGGTTACGTGAGTCAGAAACAATGAAACCAATAACTTTTTCTTGAGGTGTTTGTGAGGCGGCTTCATGTGTGCGAGTACCAAATGGTTTAAAAAGACGTGCAAATGATAAACTTTTGTGATGATGCAACACTGACCCGATTAAGCACTGAGTCTTGTATCGCAGCGTGCAGCAGCGCTCGTAGTGCAGACCAGATGCGCTGATGTGAAGCGATTTTGAGAGAGTGAGAGCCAGAAGACGCGGTACATCTGAACCACTCTCACTATTTTCAAATGATTGTCTTAATCTGATATTCTGTGTGAATTTTTTTAACTCATCTAACCTACATTGTATATTAAATACATGTTTGCGGGAATTTTCCAAACGTGCGAAACCTGCGGGAATGAGTAAAGCCAAAATGCGCAATCCCGCACCGAGATTCAGGACATGATTAAACATATATTCTATGATATAGAGATTTGTAAAATACATTTCCACGACTTTTCCAAAGCTTTCTGGGGTTTTCATGACCGTACGAACCCTGTAAATGGCTATTTTAATTTTTTTTAATCGTTTTGATGAAATGTCTGCTCCACTTTGTGTGGAGGTAGTGAGACTGTAAGATATTAGGGTATTCTATAGCCTTCGGACGGGAGAGAGCGCTCAAAACTCTTCAGATTAATTTAGTGGAACATTAATATAATATAGAATCATCCTCTGTAAAGAAGTGAGGCGTGAACATTTGAGAATTTATCATTATCTTTGTAAATGTGCGCTCTTTTGGGCTTAATGGAACCGTTTAAAGTAGCCATCTGATCACAAATTAATCTGCGATTCGGCGCAGCGCAGACGTGATTTAATACGGGTGTCCTTCATAAATTCCAGATTATGCTGTTTGATTATGGCTTCGAAGGTCGTAGTTGGAAGTTGTTAGCCCCGGCTGGCCCGTGTGCGCAGTTGAAATGCGGCTAATAATTTCTGACTGGCACATAACTGAACAAATGTAAACGGGTTAAGGCGGGGCCCCCTACAAGGCGGGGCCCCTGGGCTGCAGCCCATTCAAACCCAATGGTAAGTCCGGCCATGATGATAATATTGATATTTAATATTAAGGCAACACTTTACAATAAGGTTCCATTAGTTAATGTATTAACTATCATGAACGAACAATGAACAATACATTTATTACAGTATTTATTCATCTCTCTTAATGCTAGTTAATGAGAACAGAGTTATTCACTGTTAGTTCATAGAGTGCATTAACTGTTAACAAGCACAGCTGTTGATTTTAATAATGCATTAGTAAATGTTGACATTAACATGAACTAAGATTAGTAAATGCTGAAGAACTATTGTTCATTCTTAGTTCATTAACTAAAGTAGTTAACTAATGAACCTTATTGTAAAGTGTTACCAATATTAACATAAATTCTGTCCAGTTTTATTGTGTTACTTTCAGTAAAAGTGTGGTTATTTTACTGGCTTGTGTTTTTTTTTTAATTCAGTATCATAAAAATTGAGTTAAATTTAAAAAGTCTTACAAAATTACTTTATGTTATTTAATAAAATAATAAATAATCATTACAAAGCATTTTCCGTTTCGGCCCAGAATTTTCATTTCGGTGCATCCCTAGATGTAAGACTACGTGTTTTATTTTATTTTATTTAAACTTAACAGTAATTTACTTTCAAATGCCCCAATTGCTGAAGGGTCTGCACAACTTTTTAGCACCATTTCAAGTTGCACTGTTCTAAATACCTGTCGTAGCACAGCAGTGCACACCTGTTTACATTTAATTAAGGTGGACTAGATTAGACTGGAATACAAACAGTTGAGTTTGCCAGGTGCATACAACATTCATGACAGGTTTTCATGAAAGTGTTGGTCTGCTTGACTGAAAACTGCAAAACTGAAGTGAGATAAACAAACTGAGAAATGTTTCTTTTTGGTTAAAACAGATGTTGTCAAAGTTTTCCTTTGGGGACATAATTTGAAGTTGGAAAAAGAATATCTGTGTGTGAATATCGCAAAATATTTAAAATCGCAATAATATTGTATTGTGACACAAGTATCGTGATGATATCGTATCGTGAGGCCTCTGGTGATCCCCACCCCTAGAAGTCAGATAACTGATTTGTGCCATGTGCTTTACAGATATTTTTTCTAGTGTTTATTACAACCTGACTACCTTCTCAGTGGCTTTCTTTTCAGGCAGTCTGCTTGAGGATGACTCCAACTTTCTCAAGATGTGGGCTGTAAGGGATCATGTTGCCTAGAATTTAGAGAGATAGTCCACTCAACATGAAAACACTGCCTAGCCCTCATTTACACTTTCTTTTGCAGAACACAATTTTTGATGTAATGAGTTTCAACTATTGTTTTTTACTTAATCGAACTTGTTTTACAGTGCATGAATGCACAAGCGACCGCTGTTCTGCGTGTGCTCATATCGTGTGAATGAGGATCTCTGCACCTTTGCTAAACTATTTTCATATCGGGGCTCTATTGGAGTTATTGATATCTTTATCCTATTTTGGTTTATTTAACTTTTTGGGGGCTTGTCTTTGTTTGTTATTGTAGCAAAACCTGGCAACAATAACAAATTTCACTGACAACAATCAAAAAAGCCCATAGAGAGCTAGAGAGCACGGGCACGTGATTGCTGACAGTAAGACAAACATCTGCATGCCTGTCTCTTTTAAAGTTAAAAGAGGGTCTATAATGAGTTGTGTTTGTAGGTGTTATTATAGCCAGTGTTGGGGGTGTAACGCATTACAAGTAACGCGAGTTACGTAATCAGATTACTTTTTTCAAGTAACTAGTAAAGTAACGCATTACTTTTTAATTTTCGAGAGAATATCTGAGTTACTTTTTCAAATAAGTACCGCAAGTTACTTTTGTTTCCAATTTATTGATTGGCAGCTCTCCTGTCCCCATGCTGAGAGAAATCAGAAGATATTACTGTAGTTCTAAATAAATATGAATATGCATTAATTCATCTCACTCACAAAAAAACAAAAAACAGAGATTCAGTATTCCTCAAAATGAATAAAAATAATGCAACTCAGAATATGACGCAAACCTGCAATAATTAAATGTTAAACAACACAAATATGCTTTATGTATTTAATCCCATTCTATTAACCAATGTCTTTGCTTCTGACCTTCGATGATCCAGTACTAATCAACCGTACTAATAAGCACAAATGACTCTAGACAAACATTTGTGTGTTTTTTTATTGCTGAAGTGTGTTGATATTTCTTCTGCATTCTACTGCACGGATGTAAATATACTTTCCCTTCAGCCTGAGGCTTATTCATTTCACTCTTGGTGTGCAAAGGTTTTTATATTTGCCAAAAATATAACTTTTTTATTTTAAAATCAAACAAGCAAGCCCTGTCCAGATTTAAAAAGTAACGCAAAAGTAACGTAACGCATTACTTTCCATTAAAAGTAACTAAGTACCGTAATTAGTTACTTTTTTAATGGAGTAACGCAATATTGTAATGCATTACTTTTAAAAGTAACTTTCCCCAACACTGATTATAGCATCCCAGACCTCAGCCAGTATCAAACCCTGCTTACAGCCACGGATGAAACGAGCAATACAAATAACAAATTCACTTCCTCTTGCCAGCAGGTATTATTCTAATTACAAACAAATGCAGTGTTTATTTGCTTATTAAAATAAGAATACAAACAGAGACTATACAAATTCTTCCCAGCAGCACCTATAAATCTAAACAATAGAAACCAGGTACTAAACAAACCCTAATGCAACTGACTCTCTGATTACTTATAGTGCGTGTCTGTTTATACTTTATTAAACAGTGTTTGGACGAGTGTTTCTCCATTTTGAAGTTTTTTCCCTTATTGTTTTAATTTTTGTAATGGAGAACCTAATATTGAACAATACTCTTATTGTTTGTATAAAAGCATCAGCCAAACGCATGAAATGCATTGTGCTGAAACTGGTTTATAATCTCAGTTATTGTCAGTTGATTTTGTGTGTTCGGGTCTTTGTGTTGTTTCCCAGTAAATAAGACAAATATATGCGTTAACTTGTCCAGTTTGCATTCTCTGTTTTGTCTATTTTGCTGCTGTTTTTCAAAGATAGAATAAGTATGATCCTGGTTCTCCTCTGTGCTGGTTTCCTGATCGAAGAATCTTTAGATATTTGTCCTGGAATACTGGAAGACAGAAATACTAAGCAAGAAAATCATGTTTAGCTGAGGTGAAGCTCAGCAGACACACGCAGGGTTGGATGAGGTTTGATGGGAGGAGCTGAGAAAGAGCATTAGAGTGATGGACAGATCATCAGATGCACACAGACTCATCAGAAATGGAGCTGGACACAGTGTTCGTCACGCTTCTGCTCGCAGGTACGCATGTCTGCCTTCATAAACACCCTGCACAAGTTTGGGTTCTTTAGGATTGTTAATGTTTCTGCTCACCACAGCTGCATTTATTTGATCAAAAATACAGTATAAAATGTGAAATATTATTACAGTTTAAAGCAGCTGTGTTCTACGTGAATCTCTGTTAAACTGTAATGTATTTCTGTGATGCGCAGCTGAATTTTCAGCATCATTACTCCAGTCTTCAGTGTCACATGATCTTCAGAAATCAGTATAATATGCTGATTTGCTGCTCGAGAAACATTTCTGATTATTATCAATGTTGAACACAGTTGTGCTGCACGTCTTCAGCTCATCGGCTCTTCATCAGTATGAGTTTGTTCAGATGAGGATGAACTGCACTGATGCTCAGAGATACTGCCGTGAGAACTACAGTGATCTGGCCTCCATTGACAACAGCGCCGACGTGACCGAGCTGCTGAAGATCGTGGCTAAATCTTCTGATTATGCCGTCTGGATCGGGCTGATGGAGACCCTCAGGAGTGAATGGAAGTGGTCTCTGGGAGACCCTGCGTTTTACACTGCTCATGATTTACTGTTTCGCAACTGGGCATCGAATCAGCCGAACAATGGTTCATTTTACTGTGCTTATATGAGTCAGGACGGACTGTGGCATGATGACAGCTGTAATAACCAAAGGTCTTTCATCTGCTACAATGGTGAGTCAATCACACAGAATGGATTTTCTTTTTCCTGAAAACTCTAGTCAATGTTATCGCATTGGACTAAAACTCACACGGTATGAAAACTTCACAAAGATTTGGAACTGATTGATTGTTGGCTCATTGATCTAAGCTTATGCACAGTTTTTGAGTAAACATTTCCATAATTATCCACAAATAATGCTTTTTTTCACTTAAAAACTGAGGTGCAGAAGCTCAGATCAATGAGGCCCCCGATCACTCAGTATAAACATCAAATCTTTTACAGAATTGTACTCAGTTTTGTCTTTTTGCATAACATCAGTTTTATAAAATGTTTGTTTTTATTATATTGCATTTGCTATTATGTTGTTGAATGTTTCATTTGTATTTTCCATGTAATAGCCAGTGAAGGGTGCAACCAACCAAATCATGATGACATATCTTTTCAAAATGCTTTCACTGGATTCTAATGAACGTTTGCCATATTTATATCTGCTGCAGTGATTGATTCTCTCCACAGCGTAGTTTGGATGAAACGTGTGCACTAGATCATCACTGGTAAACAAAGGGACATTTCTTGATTTTCTCTTCACATGCAGACAGCAGTAAAGGATTCGTCCTTGTGCAGCAGTCGATGAGCTGGAGAAATGCTCAGAGCTTCTGCAGAGCGAATCACACGGATCTGAGCAGCGTGAGGAGCCAGAGTGAGAACCAGCAGATTCAGCAGTTCATAAACACTGGAGTCTGGATCGGTCTGTTCAGAGACTCATGGGAATGGTCCGACAAGAGTACATCCTCGTTTAGAAACTGGGCACCCACTGAACCCCAAAGCAATGAAAACGCCACTGTGCTAGTGCAGAGTGGATCAAGAAGGGGAAAGTGGGAGGACTGGCCGTGTAATTCACAATTTACCTTCGTCTGTCAAGGTGAGTCGATGCTTGGACTTGCATGTGTAAAATGAGAGAACGTCATCAACTAAAATCTAAAATGTCTCTTCCAGATCAGTTCATACTCATCAAGCAGAATCTGAGCTGGAGTGAAGCCATGACGTACTGCAGACAGAACCACGTGGACCTGGTGTCGGTGCCCAGCCCTCAGATCGAGCAGCGGGTGATGAACGTGGCGAGAAGAGCCTCGACGGCGGCCGTGTGGATGGGTTTACATCACTACTGCAGCATGAACATGTGGCTGTGGCTGTGTGGCGAGGTGGTCTGTTATCAGAACTGGGCCGCGGGGAGCGGCACCAGAGCGCACAACTGCCGCGAGCAAAGAGCCGGAGCTATTCAGTCGACTGGAGATCAGCGCTGGGTCAGCCTTCCTACGACCATCAGGCTCAACTTCATCTGCACCAACTCTGAGCCTTGAGTGTGTGTTTGCGCTGCAAAGAATTATGTATTTTTCCAATACAAATATCTCAACTTTCTTAACACTTAACCTTAAAACCTTAAAATCTTAAACTTTAAACAGCTTTGTGATATTTGTGGTGTGTAAATCTATAATAAAATGACACACACAGTGTTTGTTGTGAGAGTGCTTAATTTGATCCCAAAGGAAAACTCTTTGCCATTCACGCTGATGGTGATTTGCGACAACGGCATGTCATTGATTTTACGTGATGTTTGTTCTGTCTGTGAGTGACTGTCTGTGAAGTTGAACAGAGCTCATGATTATGCAGATGAGCAGTGACTGTAGGGGCGGGGCCAGTGTAGGTGATTGATGCATCACAAACGCGCCCCCTTGACTGCAGTGCTGCATCATGTGGTCATAATCATAGTTTGTGCATTAATTTCAACACAACCTGTTGATGACATTTTACTTTCTTACATTTTAAAATCTTGAAAATTTTGAATTCAAAAGAAATTTAAAAAACTGGGTTATTGTATTCAGGTCAGTTTCTCCTGGCTGGCTCGCCAAATTGTTTGCTGTATTTGAGTAAGCAGTGGTTTGGGTGGCTTGTCAAAGTATTTGATTTCTCTAATACAGAGTTCTTGTGGGGAGAAGAATTTATTGAAGGTGGTAACGTAGCAGTTCTTCAGTAGCAATGTTAACATGTCATCCTTCAAAGAAACTTAACCCAAGATACTATCTGTGAGACCAGACCTTTATACAAATGTGCCACAAACAATACAATAACACTCCATGGAGAGCCAATGATACTATAACCTCATGATAACCTGATAGGACCTCTCCCATGGAGGGCCCATGATACACTGACCCGATGCTGACGTAAGGAGCTAATTATGTGGGCTATTTGGGTCATACTTTTGTAAAACAAAAATACTGTTGGCTACAGTTGATTGCAAATACATCTGAGGCACAGTCACAATATAAATGCATCTTAATAAAGATAACTGAAGAACACATAATCTTTCAAACATCTTGTTTTTTGTCCAGTCAATGGACTCCAATATTGTTTGGTTTCCAACGTTCTTCAAAATGTGCTGGATTCATGTATCTCTCATATGTGGGATAATGCAGTCTGCCTCGCCTTCACATCAGGGTAGATCATGCGATTACTGACGGTCTGACTTTACTTTATCCCAGCAGACGCTGTCTAGAGATGTGATGAAATGCAAGCTTCATCTCTGCAAGCTGGATGGAGATCAGCTTCAGAGGAGCCACATTTGCACAGTTTCATGTAAATATCCAGAGTCAATTTCTAGTGAAGATGGAGGATCAGATGACAAGATTTAGCAGAAATGTGTTCAGGTTGGAACATTTACATACATAGATTTACATTCAAGCTTTTAGCATTAAACAAAGGACTTTCTTTGTGTTGATATCATCATTTGTATATCTTTCATTCCCACAATGTCCAACGAATGAGTCTTTGTTGACGTTAAGACATAGGCCATGTGTTTTCAGTGTAAATCTGCTATGTGTGAAAGACCTCTGATGTGTTTTCTTGATAAATAAGGAGTCATGTGGAAGGCCACTTTACACAAGACCAATCTCACTTAGGCTCTTAATTTTCCTCTTTTATTGAGTATTGGATTGAATGTCTTTATTGTCATTGTACAAGTACAACAAAATTGAAATGCAACCCATTGGGTGCATAATCTAACAAAATAAATAAATCTAACAAATAGTAAACAGATGACAGGATCAAAAATATAAAAAAAACACACCATTACACACCTAACACATCTCACGTTCAACAGTCAGTTACACGACTCATATTTAACATTGAATTTTCAACATAATGTTCAGTTAAGTTATTGCAGTATTCAAAATAGAGGGTTTAAGCATAGAAACTATTGATCTCACAGAATTGCACGGCTCATTAAACATTGCACGTGGTATTCAGGTTAAGTTATTGCAGTATTTATAACAGAAATGGCTTTGGCATAAAAACTATTCCTTAATCTGTTCGTTCGAGTTCTTCTTTTAGAAAGTCATACAAATGCCATAGCCATTATATTTATTGTTTATTTTGAATATTATATTATTGTAATTTTAAATTGTAAATTATATTGTATTATATTGTAAATTAGAATTTATTTTATTTTATTTTTTATTTGAAGGCTAGGGTTTTATTTAGTTATTTCATGTTGTTGTTATATTATATATTATATTATGTTGTACATACATTTTACCGCTCTAAACCAGTCGCAGCAGATCACGGGTTTCAGAGTGTAGAAAGTGGATCAAGCGCTCACAGAAGAGTCGTTTCTTCACATGTTTCTTGAAGATGTTGGGTTGAGTAGGTAAGAGCTTACCACCACTGAGGAACAGTGAATGTGAAAGTTCTGGAAAGTGTTTTTGTGCTTCGTTGTGATGAGACAGTGAGCTCGACCGTCTCTAATGCCTCTAATTTTCTTTGGTCCAGACTATATGTCCACAAAGCAAGTGAAGGTTCATGCAGAGCGACTGGAACCACAGGTAGAGCTGCATTAGAGATCTGTGGTGAAGGGGAAGACCCTCGGAGAGGAACCGTTTCCCTTCCAGCATGAGCAGATCCTGAGGTACCGCTGATGCTCGTTTCATTAATAATAATGTGATGCGTGCTGAAGATAGTCCTTGTTCAGGCTCAAAATCACTTTCCAGAACATTCTCGTTCACCGTTCCTGGCTGGTGAAATGATCTTCCCACCCCTATCCGGAATGCTGAATCCCTGACAATTTTCAAGCAACAGCTGAAAACTCATCTTTTTCAACGCTACTTGACTTCATATTAAATTAAGATGAATTTCTCTTTATTTATTCCTTCCCTTTCTAGCTTGTACTTATTTAAACAATGCCTGAAACTTGGTATTACGAGCACTTCCTGTATCTGTTTGCCTCTTTAAGAAGAATCGCTTTATGTAACCCCCAATTGTAAGTCGCTTTGGATAAAAACGTCTGCAAAATGACTAAATGTAAATGTTTATTTCTCACATAACCACAGTTTTGACTAGCGTACAGCATTTGGCATTTTGGAAAGGTCATATTTACAAGTTGAACGCAGATGAATACACCACTGTAATGTCATAATTACATAATTACAAATACACGAAACTTGTGTGTTCAAGTCCTCCTGGGAAGGTTGTATTAATGAGTTAGGAAATCATCAAGTGCCCTCAAGTCACTCTGGTCAGAGTAAGATGGTGATTTACCATTTCTACAAAAAAAAGAAGCTTGTTTTAGCTTTTTTATGATTTTATTCCATTTATGAAAGTGCTGTAAATTGAATCATAATTTTACAATACTATCATATTATGTATGTGACTTTGTATTGTAAATGTTTTTTTTGTTTTGTTTTTAACACATTTTAACAAATTTACAGTACAGACTACAAAACATTACAAACATCCATTGCAGAAACATCACTGACAGAAACTCAGAAACTCTGGGCTTAAAGAAGGTTCAGCGTTTCACTCGTAATTATGACTTTGTGGTGGCGTCCATGTGCTTTCAGCTCCTAAATACAATCTATCTGACAGGACTTGAATGCATTTCTCATATAATTGCTATTAGATCAATTAGACAGATAACCAATAATTGTGAAAGGTTGAAGTTAATTTGATTGAAAACCTATTATTTAAAAATGTATTATTTAACCCTATTTAATTTTATAAAACAGTCATAAGTTCATATTTTTCAACTAAAACCATATTGCATCTGATTAGCAACTTGCTCATTAATAAGTAAATGTTTAAAAATTCAAAGCTTCAATAGGTGTAGTACATGTTTTTTAAGAGAATTCAGTCCCAAAATTGTGTATACTAAATATATTTCACAAGTTTATGGCACTAATATAATGTCATATATATATATATATATATATACAGAGCCGGCCCAAGGCATAAATGAACTAAGTGGCTGCTTAGGGCCACCAAGAGTACATGCAATAACAGCTTGATTTATTTTATTTTTATTTTTTGTGATATGTTATGTGAATGGACATTGGTAATTATACAAAAACGCAATATAAATGATTAAATAATCTACGTATCATTTTACTACTTCCATAGCGACGCACACGTCATGCTGACACAGTAGTGCACAGATATATCGCTTTTTTCCATTTTTTATTCAAAATATACAGAAATTTGTTAACTATATCATAAACAGTAAGCTATATCATATACAGTATGATACAGCCTATTATGATTGTCAAATATGTGTAAATTAATTTGTTTAGCTGTTTTAACAACCTAAATGTTAGTTTATCTATAATGTGCGCTGGACGCTGTCGTGTGGATCGGTCGGATTAGCATCACATGATTCACCCATTTCTCCCCAAATATATGAAAGTAAGTGGCCAGTGAACTGGGAGAAAAACAGAGTACACTTTATAGTTACCCACACAATGTAAACTTGACAGGAATAAAGCAATTTTAATTGAAAGGATTATTGTTGCTGCTTTCCATAGAAATCAGTGTCAACATTTCTTTAATTAAGGAGATTTGTAATTTGCCGCCCTTGGTTGCGTTGATTGGTTAATGGATGCATCCTTTCGTTAACCAGCGCACTGTGACTGACTGTATGCTAAATAGTGTAAACAATGGCGAACTTCAAGAAGCACGAGAGTGGGGCACAAAAAAGAAAAATGCACAAACTGGTAAAACAACGCAATCCGCAGCTTAAAAAAAATACCCAAACTTACAGGATATTTCAAGCCTGCAGATAGTAATACCTGTGCTGCAACAACTGATGTTAACCAGCCTTTTGAGGATGCTAGCCAAAGCGACAGGCTTCAAAATGGATCTAAAATGTGCCCTGTAGACAATCAAGACAGCGGCAATAAAACAACAAAACCTTCTGAACAACACTGCCCAAAAGGTGAAAGAATATCTACACCCGTTATGGGCCTTGATAATGTCTGTAGTGCACCTGCTAATATAGAAGATGCATCTACCTCAATTAGTCTTAGGGTGCAGCAGAGTCGACACAGCAAGCCCTGATTCTGTTTCGAGAGCACTGTTAATGATTCTTTCAGTACAGATCCGGGCTGTTGGAATAAAATAGACTATAATGCTCGGACATACTGGGCCAAAAAAGGACCTGTATCTTGTGTAAGTGTCAGCTTCAGAACATGTGTATAAACATCAGAAACTTCACTTTTCACAAAGTTATTTCAGACGTGAACTTGGAAATGGAGAGTGTGTGACCAGAGAATGGGTTTTGTATTCACCTTCCCAAGGAAAAATGTTGTGTTTTGCAAGTAACATTTTTGGAGATACAGCCAACACGTTCACAAGTGGTTTCAGTGCCTGGAAGCATGCTAAATAACGCATAGTGGAGCATGAGGGCTCCGAGACTCACCGAGTCCTGGCAGAGCGGGGCCTTCCTTTTAGGGGTCATAGTGCCGTTTTTGGTAATCCCAGCAACGGAAACTATTTGGGAATCTTAGAATTAATTAGCCAGTTTGATCCATTCTTAAAAGTGCACATCGAAAAATATGGGAATGCAGGGAAAAGGACAGCTTTCTTACCTTTCTCACGGGATCTGTGAAGAATTCATTCAGCTGATGGGAGAGAAGGTTCTTTATCATATTCTGAATGAAATTGAGATAGCAAAATATTTCTCAGTCAGTGTTGATTCTACCCTTGATGCGGCAGACACTGATCAGCTCACACTGATTTGGTGTTACCTCTCACGAGAGGGTGGCATTGAGGAATGCTTCCTTAAGTTTTTGCCCATCACAAGTCATAGGGGGATTCTAATGTGTCTAATTCAAATGTGTCTGGGCCTGGGGTGTACAAACCGGACTCTCGACACCAGAGAAGCGCATAAAGTGCAGTGGCGAATCCACGTGGTCTGTTCTCATCTAGCGTGTTTGTACTGGTGATTGACAGACTGTAGCGGAGCTGGAGTGCAGATTCAGCTCCTATGACACTGTAAACCAGCACTTTGGTTTGTTAAATAACGTCCTCCAGAAGAGCTGCATTCGTCTGCAACAAAATTGCAAAATAAGTACTGCAGAGATTTGGAAATGGAGTTAGTAGATGAAAAATTAAACCAACACCACGGCAAGAACTCTCATCAAGATAATAAAACAACGGAGATTAGTCTCCGGCGAGCGTTCATTCTCAAAACGGGCCTCAGTAAAAAACAGGCTGCGATCTGTCACGGGCCAGGAGCGTCTTTGTCATCTGACTCTGATGTCTCTTTAGAGCGACGTTCTACAGAAACGGGATTTTACTGAGCTTATAAAGGACTTCTCAGCAACAAAAAAAAAGGAAGAAAAGCTTCTGAAGGTAGGACAATTGAATTTATTCGTGCATGATCACCAATTGAAATGTTTATGTTTTGAGTAAATAGGGAAGGTGGGTGGGGGGTGGTAAAGCATTAGCCCAGGGGCCTCTGGTCACCTAAAGGCACCCCTGGTCTTGCCCTAGGAGCAGTCAACAGCCTCTGATCAGATGACTGGAGGGATCTCGATGGGTTGTGCAAAGACAGGACTTGACAGATACGTTGGTGGCAGTCCGTGCCAGCAGAGGGAGACACAGCAGCTCTCAGCAGCGCTGTCTGCCAGTGAATACTGATGAAGTGATGGAGAGAGAGAGAGAGAGAGATCTGCCCGGTGTCTGCGCTCCTTCACCAGCAGCAGCGCTCGAGTGTGTGTGTGTGTGTTTGGCGCAGTCATACAGATGCAGCGTGTGTGTGTCCCGACAGCAGCATGTGAGTGTGTGTGTGCTGCGAGCAGGTGTTTTTGCGAGGCGTCAGAGAGAGGGACACACACACACACACACACACACACCCTCCAAAAGAGCAGCAGCACGGAGGCGGCCGGACTATTCGCCTTTTTCTTTTGTTTTTTTTGTTCTTCTTCTTCTTCTTCCTCATCGTGGTCGTGGGAGGTGCTTTCTCTTTTCATTTGCTCGTGCTGTCCATCATCTGCCTGCTCGTCTATTTCTCCATCTATCTCATCTATAATTTCTCTGACTTGTGAGCGGCAGCCGGAGGTTTTGGAGAGACTGTGTGTTCTTACCTCTTGTTCTTCTTCTTTTCTCCTCCTCTTCCTCCTCATCCCGCGGCTGGTGTGTTTGACTGTAGGTAGGTTGATTTGTGTTCACTGTAGTTTGTGTGAGTGTGTGTGTGTTCCGTTTGCAAACCACACACATGAACACACACATGCAGTATGCGACGTAGAGAGAGAGAGAGACGTGTGTCTTAACTCAGTCAGGTGTGTGTGTGTGTGTGTGTGTGTGTGTGTGTGATCACAAACACACATTATAATACACTCATCTCTCGCTCTCTCTCTTCATTCTACTGGTCTCTCACCTGTTTGTGTTTGCACACATCAGTCTAACACACACCCTTCATAATCCTACACAAACCATCCTCTCTGGTCGTTCTGGTCATCTTTCCCTGTGTTTCATTCATTGATCTGTTATTTACACACCAGCGCTCGTCTGTGTGTGTGTGTGTGTGTGTGAGTAATTAACCTGTTCATTAATAGAGAGTATCATCAGACCATGTAAAGTCGGCGTGTGTGTGAGCCGCGCTTCGCCTCCATCACCCTCAGCGTGTCTCTCCGCGGTCGTGTTGATCTGAATCGGGCTGATGAGCTTTTGGATGCAGCTCTTTCTCTGTTTCTCCTGAGGAGACTCGCTTCATTCATGAGTCAGGACTGCGCCGCGTTTCCAGATGAGCAAACACACGCGCCTCTTTCTGCTCTTTTACAATTGGACTAAATGCGGAGTGAAGCCGGTTCAGCACAGGTGAATGTGAACGGGACGCCAGAGGACGTGCGCGCGACCGAAACTTCGGCTGTTCGGTGAGTGTGTGTGTGTGTGTGTGTGTGTGTGTGTGTGTGATAATTGTTCTGGTTTCATTCAGCACATACTGCAGGATTCATTCATGACGGAGCAGATCTGTGTCTGTCTGTCTCTATTCTGAGTTAAAAATAATATCGTCAATAAATCATGGTGTTAGAAGTTTTTTCCATTATTTCAACTCATCAAAATAATTAATTACAAACTTCATTAAGCTAGATTTTTTTAGTTTTTAAGGCAAGACATACAGGCAGAAACATGTTTCTCATGCACTGGTCGAGATGTGTTGTTTCAGACTAGTGGAAAGGAAACATCCAAAAACACACTTTCAGCTGTTTATGTTATTACACTTTATCCATTTGCATCTGTAAATGTTCTTTCAGCACGTATATTCACCAGATTTTATAGTTTTATTCCAGTCTATAGTCTGAAGGGGTTTACTGAGAGGTTTGTTCATTTAACATTTGCCTGTAATTTTACAACGTTTTATTCCAGTATTTCAGTGTCAGTATTTTCTGATTTATGGAGTGATAAAAAGAGAAATCCAGAATCCCCACTGGAAAAACCTTTAACTGTAATATGACAACAAACGCAAACAACATTCTGGCTTTATTCAGTGTTCAGATTTATCTGCTGGTAATGTATGCAAATTAGTTCATATTTAATTAGATAATGGCTCATTGGCATATTTGAACCTTTCAGAAAACGTGTAATCATTTTTTAACCCTTTTCTAAGTCTAGTATTTCTGAAACATTTACAGCATAGCTGCATTCAGGTTACCTGTGCAAAAAATGTGCATAAACTAGGACAGAAAGCAAAGATGAGAAAATATACAGAGCAGTGATGATGTTCAAGAATTTAAATGCAGATTCGAAGGAAAGCCGTGATGTGTGTGTGTTAGTGCGTGTCTCAGCGCTGCTGCCTGCAGGGTTCAGCTCACCTGAAGACACTCGTCGAGGGGTCAAGGGTCACGTGACCTGACGGGGCAGAGCTGAAGTCTCGGACCGGTGCACTCGTCTCTTCCCGTTAGCGCTCACACTCACCTCACCGAAGCGACACAAACAGAGCTGCGCATGCGATTGCATTGGCTGAAAGGGCTTTTAATGTGGACTCTATTCAGTGCCTGATTAGAAAACACACACACTCTAATCTCTCTTAACATGACTAGATGTGTTACGGGAAATATTACTTGTTTTTTTAGCCAGTTTAGCATACTGTTAGTCTACTAGCTTATTAAATCTGCCATCTTTGATCAATTGTCTGTAAGAACATGCAAACGATTAAATGCGAAACAAGCTATTTATATATTTAATATTTCATAATATTTACAGTATCGTCAAAAAATAGAAAAATTAAGTTGCTTTTAAAAGAAGTTTCTTCTTTTCTGCTTCATATTTTTCTTCACCTACTATTAAAACAATTGGGGTAGGTTAGTTCAATAAATTCAGTAATATTAATAGATCATTGGCAGTAAAGACATTTATAATGTTACAGTAGATTTTTTTTCAAGTAAATGCTGTTCTTTCGAACTTTCTGTTCAATGTATCACGGTTTCACAAACACATCGTGCAGCACAACTGTGTTCAACATTGATAATAATCAGAAATGTTTCTCGAGCAGCAGATCAGCATATTATACTGATTTCTGAAGATCATGTGACACTGAAGACTGGAGTAATGATGCTGAAAATACAGCTGCGCATCACAGAAATACATTACAGTTTAACAGAGATTCACAGAGAAAACAGATATTTTACATTGTAATAATATTTCACTGTTTTACTGTATTTATGCCAAAGAAATATAGCCTTGGTGAGCAGGAGAGACTTCTTTCACAAACATTAATCTTAGTTTGTTATTCCAAACTTTTAGCAAGTAATGTAATTTCTAATATACAGTATGTATTAAGATCATCTGTTGGGAGCACTGACTGTAATCTTTACATCTTGAACGCGTCTGTAATGTGAGCGCTCACTCATGAACGGCAGCAGCAGATCATTTCTTGCTTTTAAGAGCCTCAAAAAGAATCCATCACTGATAAAACACCCGCTGCGGTGAAACGCATGCACGTTATGTGTTGTGTGGAGAAACGTTTTGCTCAGAGTACGTGCTTGTGTCCTGCACGTCATTAGCGTTTGGCCTCTCGCGCATACACTCTCTCTCTCTCTCTCTCTCTCTCTCTCTCACACACACACACACACACACACTCTCACACACACACACACACACTCTCTCACACTAACACACACACACACACACACACTCTCTCTCTCTCTCTCTCTCGTGTATTTATTTTATCGTGGCCTGGCGATGTTGGTTTCCCAGCTCTCAGAGCCCCAAAACTAACACAGTCCGACTCAGAAGTAAAACAGTCACTAATGAGCTCAGAAAGCAGCAGAAACACTTCCACGAGTGTGTTTGAACGGCACGCACGCACACACATACACACACACACACTCTCAGAGGAGAGCTCAGGTAGTGGAGCACAGTCCCACTTTAAGAAACTGGGCCGACCCAAATGGGCCGAACTCTCATCTCTGGTCTCTGTTGCACCCCACAAACTCTGGATCCTCCAACCTACATATCACTGCCTACACACACACACACACACACACACGGCGAATAACCCACTTTAGCGTCTCACACACTTGCGCTGCTCTTAATAGTTCCTCAGATGAGTGGCGCTGCTCTTAAATTGATTGAAGTAATTAGAGATTACAGCAGCTCGTCACTCATCCAGCTCTAATTGGCTCAAGCTGATTTCTGACCGCCTCCTCATCATCCTCTTGCTTAGCACTCGTTGATCCAGTGTCGGACCTGAGACGAGTTCACTCAAATCAGACCAACCCATTAACCGACACAATCACATAGCTGGAACAGACATTCAGTTAATGTGGCAGGCTGTTATTCATGCATTCAGCACACACTTTTATCCAAAGCGAATTACAAAAGAAAAACGAATGCAATTTATATTTTATATTTTTATTTATGCATATAAAACAGTTTTCTCTTAGAAATCTCAAGTAAATTTCACAAATAATTACAAATATTAAAGAAGTAACAGTGAATTAAATGTGAAGTTTTGAAATAGAAAGTTTTATTTATAGTGTAGAAATTCCTCTTTAGAGTGCACCTATCTAAACAAGAGCTGATCACAGACTTATTTTGTTTTCAAAACTGGGTAACTTAGTTGAATTGGATGTGTTACTCTCAAACTTCCCTGAGGATGGTACTCCTCTGGTACTGCTCCGTGACTTCAACATCCACCTAGAAAAACCCCAGGCTGCTGACTTCAACACTCTGCTCGCCTCATTTGACCTCAAGAGCGTGTCTATTATAGCTACTCACAAATCAGGTAACCAATTGGACCTTATCTACACACGCTACTGCTCAACTGACAACACTTTAGTTACGCCATTGCACACTTCCTCATCAGACCACTTCCTCATCACTTCTAACCTCACACTGACTCCGGACACAACACACACTCCTTCGCAGGTCATCTTTCGGTGTAACCTACGCTCACTCTCTCCCTCTCGCCTATCCTCTATGGTTTCATCCTCACTTCCTCCACCCTCTCAGTTTTTAGCACTGGACACAAACACTGCTACTGACACTCTTTGCTCCACTCTAACATCTTGCTTAGACAACTTTTGCACCTTTTCATCCAGACCAGCATGGACCACCTCCTCTGCCCCCTGGCTGTCTGATGTTCTCCGGGAACATCGCTCTAGACTCAGGGCTGCAGAGAGGACATGGTGCAAATCAAAACACTCTACCGACCTTAGTGTGTATCAGTCACTCCTCTCCTTCTCTGCAAATGTCTCCACTGCTGAAACAACATACTACCACAACAAAATTAACAACTGTTCTGACTCTCGCATGCTTTTCAAAACCTTTTCTTCTCTTCTTTGTCCTCCTCCACTCCCTCCTTCATCAACTCATACTGCTGATGACATTGCAATATTCTTCATAAATAAAACAAGAACCGTCAGCGACCAGTTCTCCACACCACAAACTGACAAAAACTTCATAACCATAAATACTCATTCCCTCTCCTCCTTCTCTCCACTCTCGGAGGCAGACGTTTCTAAACTTATCCTTTCCAATCATCCTACTACTTGTCCACTTGATCCTACCCCCACTCACCTCCTTCAGGCCATTTCTTCTTCAGCTATACCTGCGCTCTATCAACACCTCTCTTCACTCTGGTACATTTCCCAAAGCATTCAAGCAGGCTCGGGTAACTCCACTGCTTAAAAAGCCCTCTCTAAATCCAGCGCTTTTAGAAAACTACAGACCAAAACTATCCCTTCTTCCATCATTGCAAAGACACTTGAGCGAGTTGTGTTCCAACCGGCTCTCTATGTTTCTTGCACAGAACAACCTCCTGAACAACAACCAATCGGCTTCAAAAGCGGCCACTCAATTGAGACTGCGCTGCTCTTGGTTCCTGAAGCCCTGAGACTGGCAAGAGCAGCTTCCAAATCCTCAGTACTCATCTTGCTGGATCTGTCTGCTGCTTTTGACGCAGTTAACCACCCGATCCTCCTGTCCACCCTCATGAAGATGGGCATCTCAGGAACTGCACTCCAGTGGTTCAAGTCTTACCTCTCAGGTAGGTCTTTCAGGGTGTCTTGGAGGGGTGAGGTTGATAAGTCACAACTTCTTGCTACTGGGGTTCCTCAAGGCTCAGTGCTTGGACCACTTCTTTTCTCCATCTACATGTCATCTTTAGGATCTGTCATTCAGAAGCATGGCTTTTCTTATCACTGCTATGCTGATGACACTCAACTCTACTTCTCATTCCAACCAGATGATCCGATGGTAGCTGTTTACATTGCAGCCTGTCTAACAGACATCTCTCGCTGGATGAAGGACCATCACCTTCAACTCAACCTTGCTAAGACAGAACTGCTCGTGGTCTCAGCCAACCCAGCACTTCATCACAACCTCTCTATACAGCTGGGTTCGTCAACCATAACTCCTTCCAGGACAGCCAGGAACCTTGGAGTTGTGATGGATGATCAGTTAAGCTTCACAGACCATATTGCTACAATGGCCCGGTCCTGCAGATTTGCCTTATACAATATCAGGAAGATTAGACCCTTCCTATCAGAGAAGGCCACACAACTCCTTGTCCAAGCTCTTGTTCTCTCCAGACTGGACTATTGTAATGCTCTCTTGGTGGGCCTTCCCGCATGCACTATCAAGCCTCTGCAACTGATCCAGAATGCAGCAGCGAGAGTGGTCTTCAATGAGTCAAAAAAAAGCTCACGTTACTCCTCTCCTCATCAGGTTACACTGGCTACCAGTAGCCGCTCGCATCAAATTCAAGGTACTGATGCTTGCCTACAAGACCACCACTGGCGCTGCACCAATATACCTAAACTCGCTAGTTCAAACTTATGCGCCCTCCAGAAGCTTGCGTTCTGTAAGTCAGCGACGCCTTGTGGTACCATCCCAAAGAGGCACAAAATCACTCACACGGACCTTTTCCTGGACTGTGCCCGGCTGATGGAATGACCTCCCGATCTCAATTCGAACAGCTGAGTCTTTAGCCATTTTCAAAAAACATCTAAAGACACATCTTTTTCACCAGCACCTGGCCAACTAATATTGGCACTTACCTATTCTACTCTGTTCTATTCCATTCTATTATTTAATAATAAAAAAAATAACAATCTAGCTACGTGTACTGTGCTAGACTAACTGAGACTTGTCATGGCACTTGTATACTGTTGTTCTCTCGTTGGTCTGATTGCTTCTAATGTTCTCATTAGTCAGT
>JADLZM010018660.1:203930-221075 GCA_018148995.1 Sinocyclocheilus maitianheensis | reverse complement strand
TTCTGGATTTTTTTTTCTCATTTTGTCTCTCATAGTTGAGGTATACCTATGATGAAAATTACAGGCCTCTCTCATCTTTTTAAGTGGGAGAACTTGCACAATTGGTGGCTGACTAAATACTTTTTTGCCCCACTGTATATATAAACACACCTTGCTATGTGCACTGTGCTAGACTAACTGAGACTTGTCACAGCACTTGTATATTGTTGCTCTCTTGTTGGTCTGATTGCTTCTACTTTGTAAATTGCTTTAGATAAAAGTGTCTGCTAAATGACTAAATGTAAATGTAAAAGAAAAAGATAATTAATACTACTAACTAAATATTTTGAAATTATTCTAATAAAAATATGTATTAGTTTGTGGATGTTTATTTACATTTATTTATCCTAAGTGATTTACATTGCATTCAATCTCTACATGCTTATTTCATCATTTTATTTTATCATTGGTTTTTAAAGATGCAATATGCATCTTTTATCAAATTTGACCTGCATTTGTCCAAATGCACAGATATATATTTATATTTATATTTATATTTATTGCCTGATTTGGTGTAGAAATTTGTTTTTCCAATCAATTTAAAACCTATAGACATCTCTCTCTGTCCTGAAGATATGCTGAGATTATTAGAATAAAAATATGTATTACATTAAAGGGGTCAAATGATACGATTTCAATTGTTCCTTTCTCTTTGGAGTGTTACAAGCTGTTCGTGAATAGTTAAGATCCCTAGAGTTACATAGACTAAAGTCTCAAATCCAAAGAGATATTCTTTATAAAAGTTAAGACTCGCCAACACCCTCCTAAAACGGCTCGTTCTAACACGCCCCCACATGTCTACATCACGATGTGGGAAGATTTGCATAACGCCGCCCAAATGTGCACGCAAAGAAAGAAGGCGTAACTTTTATTCTCGCTGTAGTATTGTTGCTGCCGCCGCCATGTCCTGAAGACACTGTGTGCTTCGTTGTGAAAGCGAAACTACTTTGTTTGGTCTTCCAAAAGAGGACACGACTAGAAATCAGTGGTTAAGTTGTATTTACAACACTGTTCCAGAACACTTCAACCCACATATTCAGATGTGTGCAGCACATTTTATGGAGGACGAGGACTGTTTCCTGGGAGAGTAGCCGCCGATGTTCCGGTGAATTCAGTTCCCGTTTCCCCTTCGGCGTGCATGCTGACCACAGTCTATGATGCTGAAAAAATAATGCTTACTCACAGCCTGAAGGTACATTTTCATATTTAAAGGATTTGCCACTGACGATTCAAACGCGAGTTTTGAGCAGTGTAGAGTAGCGCTTGTTGTTTGTTGTTTCTCCGATCACAAATGCAGACATGGTTTTATGTTTACGCGGCACGATGCAAAGCGTAAAAAGACAGTATAAGTCACTATAATCAGTAATTATGTCTCCACTGGATGCAACAAATGCCTGGTTTATAATGGGTTTTAATGTTTTTGTCTCGTCGCTCCGGCCGGACAGGGCATCACAGTATGGTGAGGGGCGTAACATTTCCGTCACACGCTTGAGGTATTCGGCCAATCACAACGCACTGGATAGCTGGCCAATCACAGCACACCTCGCTTTTCAGATCGATGAGCTTTGTAAAAATCGGCGCATTTCAGAAAGCCGGGGCACAGAGGAGAAACAATAATGTACAGTATGTGGAAAATAATGTGTTTTTTGAACCTTAAACCACATAAACATATTTCATTACACCAAATACACCAAATAATGTTCTTTTTAGCAGCATCATATGACCCCTTTAATAAACCATTTCTACTTTGAAGACATTTACCCTAAGTGCCTTGCATTGCATTCTAGTGGTTTATTTGATTATGTATTAATATTTATAGTGTAGCTGCTGTGTGCATCTTAGTACATTTTACCTGAATTTGACCAAACACACAGATATTTAGCTTTTGTCTGATTTAAAACCTGCAGGTTTGATCAGAAACGTCTCTCCGCTCAGGGGAAGCAATGTGAGACTGAACGGCTGCACCGTCACATTCACACCTGTTTATACCTGCCAGACGCGCAGCGAGCGACACTCCAGACACCTGAGAGACGCCAACACAAACAAACACCTCCGTGCAGCCATCGCGTCCTCACACCGCCTCGCCCATTCAGCACAGAATGAAAGCGACTTCATATGAACACATGAATTCACACTCACACACTCACGTACTCACACTCACGTACTCACACTCACTCACTCGCTCACACACACATACTCGCTCACACACACACACACACACTCGCTCACACTCACTCACTCACACACTCACTCTCACACACACGCTCACTCTCACACACTCACTCACACTCACACACACACACACGCTCACACACACACACACACACTCGCTCACACTCACTCACTCACACACTCACTCTCACACACACGCTCACTCTCACACACTCACTCACACTCACACACACACACACGCTCACACACACACACACACACTCGCTCACACTCACTCACTCACACACTCACTCTCACACACACGCTCACTCTCACACACTCACTCACACTCACACACACACACACGCTCACACACACACACACACACTCGCTCACACTCACTCACTCACACACTCACTCTCACACACACGCTCACTCTCACACACTCACTCACACTCACACACACACACACGCTCACACACACACACACACACTCGCTCACACTCACTCACTCACACACTCACTCTCACACACACGCTCACTCTCACACACTCACTCACACTCACACACACACACACGCTCACACACACACACACACACTCGCTCACACTCACTCACTCACACACTCACTCTCACACACACGCTCACTCTCACACACTCACTCACACTCACACACACACACACGCTCACACACACACACACACACTCGCTCACACTCACTCACTCACACACTCACTCTCACACACACGCTCACTCTCACACACTCACTCACACTCACACACACACACACGCTCACACACACACACACACACTCGCTCACACTCACTCACTCACACACTCACTCTCACACACACGCTCACTCTCACACACTCACTCACACTCACACACACACACACGCTCACACACACACACACACACTCGCTCACACTCACTCACTCACACACTCACTCTCACACACACGCTCACTCTCACACACTCACTCACACTCACACACACACACACGCTCACACACACACACACACACTCGCTCACACTCACTCACTCACACACTCACTCTCACACACACGCTCACTCTCACACACTCACTCACACTCACACACACACACACGCTCACACACACACACACACACTCGCTCACACTCACTCACTCACACACTCACTCTCACACACACGCTCACTCTCACACACTCACTCACACTCACACACACACACACGCTCACACACACACACACACACTCGCTCACACTCACTCACTCACACACACACACACACATAAAGTCACATAAAGCGATATATATGATATAGCAAGTCTCAACTTCTTGATTTGTCATTGCAGAATCGTCCAGCTCCAATCTGATAACGCCACTGTAAGGCATGAAGATATTAAGATATTATAAGCATCAACATCAGCTGGTTTGAAACTGTATTGTGAATATAAAAATTTACTTCAATTTAACTTAATTTAGAAATGATTAGAGAGTTGTAATTACATTGTTTATAATCAAATATTTAATACTGTGCTTATGTAGTCAGAATATTGTTGTGGTTTCTGATCTGGATCACAAACGCTGTTTTTGCACACGATTCTTTTCATGTACGTCTTAAATGTGTGATAGTTTGTTCTTTTTCTCGACTTTTTTTGCCTGCTAAACTTTGATAAAACACAAACTCATAGAAAGAGAAAACTACTTAACAGAGAACATTTATGTAAATGATTTTGTTCTCAGTGAATTTGAACGTGAGTGTGTGTGAGTGTGTGTCTGAGTAAGAGAGAGAGAGTGTGTGTGAGTGTGAGAGAGAGAGAGAGAGAGAGAGAGAGAGAGAGAGAGAGAGAGAGAGAGAGAGAGAGAGAGAGAGAGAGAGAGAGAGAGAGAGAGAGAGAGAGAGAGAGAGAGAGAGAGAGAGAGAGAGAGAGAGAGAGAGAGAGAGAGAGAGAGAGAGAGAGAGAGAGAGAGAGAGAGAGAGAGAGAGAGAGAGAGAGAGAGAGAGAGAGAGAGAGAGAGAGAGAGAGAGAGAGAGAGAGAGAGAGAGAGAGAGAGAGAGAGAGAGAGAGAGAGAGAGAGAGAGAGAGAGAGAGAGAGAGAGAGAGAGAGAGAGAGAGAGAGAGAGAGAGAGAGAGAGAGAGAGAGAGAGAGAGAGAGAGAGAGAGAGAGAGAGAGAGAGAGAGAGAGAGAGAGAGAGAGAGAGAGAGAGAGAGAGAGAGAGAGAGAGAGAGAGAGAGAGAGAGAGAGAGAGAGAGAGAGAGAGAGAGAGAGAGAGAGAGAGAGAGAGAGAGAGAGAGAGAGAGAGAGAGAGAGAGAGAGAGAGAGAGAGAGAGAGAGAGAGAGAGAGAGAGAGAGAGAGAGAGAGAGAGAGAGAGAGAGAGAGAGAGAGAGAGAGAGAGAGAGAGAGAGAGAGAGAGAGAGAGAGAGAGAGAGAGAGAGAGAGAGAGAGAGAGAGAGAGAGAGAGAGAGAGAGAGAGAGAGAGAGAGAGAGAGAGAGAGAGAGAGAGAGAGAGAGAGAGAGAGAGAGAGAGAGAGAGAGAGAGAGAGAGAGAGAGAGAGAGAGAGAGAGAGAGAGAGAGAGAGAGAGAGAGAGAGAGAGAGAGAGAGAGAGAGAGAGAGAGAGAGAGAGAGAGAGAGAGAGAGAGAGAGAGAGAGAGAGAGAGAGAGAGAGAGAGAGAGAGAGAGAGAGAGAGAGAGAGAGAGAGAGAGAGAGAGAGAGAGAGAGAGAGAGAGAGAGAGAGAGAGAGAGAGAGAGAGAGAGAGAGAGAGAGAGAGAGAGAGAGAGAGAGAGAGAGAGAGAGAGAGAGAGAGAGAGAGAGAGAGAGAGAGAGAGAGAGAGAGAGAGAGAGAGAGAGAGAGAGAGAGAGAGAGAGAGTGTGTGTGTGTGTGTGTGTATGTGTGTGTGAGTTCTGTCTGAAAATGAAGGTCTTTTCTCTCTGCAGACGCTCTGACAACCAGGACGCTGAAGATCAGCAGCTCCAGAGGGCAAACACACACAATTACAAGAACAGAGAGAAATACTGCAGACTGACTGCTCTGTGTGTCAACAGGTAACATACACACACACACACACACACACATACACACACACACACACACACACACTCATGTTTGTTTCATCTTAATGAGATATTGCATAGACTTCCATTGATTTTCTGTCAGGTTAATGTTACATCAACAACATCTTCTGGCTGATATGTAAGACTTTTTAACTAGCGAGGACCAGTGAAATGTCCTCATCGGTGGGCTGTCAAAGTATTTCACGATACAGTTCACACAGAGAAACAGATGCACGCTATGCACACACACACACAGATGCTTTATTGATTGTGAGGTGCATTAGTCAATCACTCTATTTTGAATATATAAAGAATATTTCACATATGTTTCACTAGTACTGATGTGTTTGTGTGTGTGTGCAGTAGGGTATGAGAACGCTACAGCATCATGTGGTTTCTGAGATGGAGGAGTGAGAGTTCGGCTGAAAACACACAAGGTGAGACACAGACACACACACACACACACACACACACACCCTTGCCGTTGACCTCTTTCAGTATTTTCATCAGTTTCATTATTTGTTGTGTTCATGAGGCTGTTTTTCTCACATTGTCCATCGGCTGCTGAGTTTTGACTGTCAGAAGTTTGATCACATAAAGATGTAAAGATGGCAACACCTAACACACACACACACACACACACACACACACACACACACACACGGTAATCTGTGATAATCGGTGATAAAGCTGCTGCTCTCATCAGAGTTTCACACAAATCAAATCTCATCAAGAAACACAAGTGTGTGTGTGTATCTGTGTGTGTGTTTCAAGGGATCATTCAGCCAAACTCATCCTCATTTAGTCCTGGTCCAGAACAGTGTGCTGGTTCAGGACGTGTTTTACTGAGCTCCGTTACAGTCACACTGCCAAACGTACGATTGCTGCTCTTCAGAGCCATTCACACCAGGAAAGATCACTGTAAACATCATTATAACCAGAAAGTGTTATAATCGAGAATAAGCGAATAAGAGCATTGTGAATTCTGCAGCACAACTGTAACGATAACGACACAGAGGAACGATATCGTTGGAATCACTTTCAGAACTTTTTTTTTCAGCTGATAAACGATAAAAGTATTGACAGCCAGTCAGAATCCTTCATTGTTACAGTTATCGTTATCGTTATTATTTTTTATGGTTATTGATATAAGTATTGTTATTGTTATACTTATTGTTAGTTATCATTAGTTATTGTTATAGTTATCAGTATAATTGTCATTAGTCATGTTTATAGTTGTAGTTATAATTAATTATAATTAGTATAGTTATAGTTGTAATTAGTTTTAGTTATAGCTAATTAGTTATAGTTATCATTAGTAGTGATAGTTATTGTAATCATTAGTTATGGTTTTAGTTATCTCATTAGAGTTATTGTTATAATCGTTATCGTTATCGTTAGTAATTGTTATAGTTATCATTAGTTCTGGTTATAGTTATTGTTATAGTTATCATAGTAATTGTTGTTGTTATAGTTATAATCATTATAGTTGTCATTAGTAATTCTTATAGTTATTGTAATAGTTATAATCAGTTATGGTAATAGTCATTGTTATAGTTATCTTTAAAATTATTGTCGTAATCGTTATCATTAGCTATTGTAGTTATGCTTATATTTAGTTAGTTAGTTTTGGTTACAATTTTGTTATGGTTATCATTGTAGTTGTTGTTATGGATGTAACATGGTTATGTCATGGTTATTGTTATTGTATCGTTATTGTTGTTGTACTCATTATAGTTATTGTTATAGTTATAATTATGGTTTTGTTTACAGTTCTGGGTACAGATATAATTCTAGCCATTGTTTCGTTATAGTTGTAATTCTAGTCATTGTTNTATTATAATGCTAGTCATTGTTCTGGGGGTCAGTGGTGTTGGTTGGGCCGGTGTTTGACTCGTCCTCATCCACAGATGGGTGTTAGATCAGCCGATGTTGCTGTGATCACTCATCCGGTGATTTGGAGAAGTGTTGCTTTGATCAGTAGTTACCGTATTGTGAGATGTCATGATGACATTACAGAAGGCTTTAATTCTCCTGTTTTATTTAATGCCTCCTCAAATATTTGGGTCTTGTTGGTTTTTATTTAATTTAGCTAATTAAGTGAATTAAGCAGTTTTATGGCTGGAGAGAGAAAAGCTTCAGCAGGACTAGCTGAAATAAGTGATTGTGTGTAACTTCAGCTCGACTGTCCACATGTTACTAGCATCACTCCATTAATCACAATCACACACACACACACACACACACACACATCCATCAGCAGACAGTGTTTGAGCAGATGGGCGGCTGTTAATATGTTATCTGTTTACTAACCCATCGATCTGTGTGTGTGTGTGATGGAGTGTTGTGGTTTATTTTCATTTCTGATGGTGTAATTAGATCAGATTAATTTGAGATCATCATGTGTTGGCACTCATGATCACGCAGCGGCTGCACGTGTGCAGACTGACTGATTGATGAATAAATCATTGTCATGTGACACACCTCACACCTGCACCGCTTTAGTCTGAATGTGTGTGTGTGTGTTTCTCAATGCTTTTGTTAAGATGATATCAATGGACTCTCAGTTCTTCTGTTCAGTAGACGTTTGCAGCAGTGTGTTCTGCTCCAGAGATTGTTTCTCATGAATAGTTTAAAATATTGTCATCATCTCAGTCCCAGCTTGTGCGACTAAATGAACGTCCTGGTCGAAACTCTTCATCTAAGAACAGTGAAGCTTCAGCAGGATCGCAGAAGCATCATGAGAGTGTCAGAACGTCACACTGTTCCTGCTTCTGTGGTCCAGAGATGAAAGAGTCTCGCATGTGTTAGAAACATCATGAGAACACATGTTCATTCTGGTTCCTGTAAGGCTCATGCGTGTTTTTGTCTGCTGTCGTGTCTTTGTGGTTTGTTGTCATTCGTGGTCGAGAGAAGAGTTTTTTGTTCGGTATGTCAGTGTATAGGTTCAGGGTGTTGGTGTCTAAGTGCTTACGGGAGCAGTGTGTCTGCTCAGCTGCTTCTTGAAGGTTGTGATGTTCTCAGCGGTTCAGGTGGAGGTCAGC
The DNA here is from genome assembly GCA_018148995.1 of Sinocyclocheilus maitianheensis. Taxonomy (NCBI): domain Eukaryota; kingdom Metazoa; phylum Chordata; class Actinopteri; order Cypriniformes; family Cyprinidae; genus Sinocyclocheilus; species Sinocyclocheilus maitianheensis. Next base: position 212,798 of record JADLZM010018660.1, on the reverse strand, counting down.
AGAGAGGAACGGAGATGATCGAGGGTCTGCAGAGTAACTTCCTCGCTCATTTACTGACCTGAGCCGACAGGAGGAAGCGTTGACTGGTAGTAGTGACGACAGCTTCTTTTCCATCGTCCATCATTTTATTACATCCATGTACCATATTTCCATATTTAAGTCACATTTTTTATTATCTGAAACGTGTAGAGACTTCCATTCCAAAGCACCTTATATAATGCAGTCAAACGCACAAAACATTTGTTCTTGTGTTGAATGAGAGAGGAACATGAGCTTCAAGTTTGTTTGTAAAGCACATTTCCCACAAACCAGTAGTTTCAGTTTCACTTTAAATAAATGTTTATAATAATGGCAGTATAATTTATTTTAGTACACTACATATACATATACATTTAAATGTAAATATAAATTTAATACCTGGTCTGTTCTGAATATTTACATTTAAAGTATTTGTTGTGGAGTTATAGGAACTAAAGTATGTTTATAGTGTTTATGATGTTTGAAAATGTTTTGTTTTGCTTTGCCGATATTTTACATTATTTCTGAATGTAGTAATAAAATGCGATAATAATCAAATGTAATTTTTACCCATTGCTAATTATTTTCCGGATAATTCGGTATGTGGTTACAGACGTAAACAGTGAGTCGCTCTGAATCTCGCTGTCCTGTCCGAACACACACACACACACACACACACGGTCCTCATCCATGTAATGTGCTCCTGAAATAGCCAAGTGAGCTGAAGCTGTAATCTGCGAAAAGCATCAATCAATCTCATTTCACTGATTACAGTGCGGTGTGAATGTGTGTGCATGTATGTGTCTCATCTCATAAACAGGACTCTCTTATGCTAATTACAGTGATGTGAGTGGCTTCTGCAGAGGGGCGGAGCCTGAGTGTGTGTGTGAGGCCATCGACTGTATCGAGAGGTCTATTTTAATGGTTGCTATGGAAACAGAGTGGCCTAGAGAAGTGCAGATTCAGATCTCTGAACTGTGTGTCAGTCTCTGCATCACAAACGCTTTCCTCTCCTCCATCGTGTGCTTTCTGTCGCTCCGTCACATCCGTCTCTGAAGCGCAGCAGCATTCAGGACAGAATAACCTCCTCATTTAAAGGGTTAATCAACCCAAAAATCATTTACTTTCCCTAATGTCCATCCAAACCTGTATGACTGTCAAGTCAAGTCTCCTTTATTTATATAGATTATATCAAAGCAACTTTTATTGTATTAAATAGTATTAATAAGTATTAAATAGGAAAATAGTGTGTCATTAATGCAAAAGGACAATAGTAAACACTCAATTTGCAGTTAAAGACAGTTCATCATTGAATTCAGTGATGTCATCATCCAGCTCAGTTCAGTTTAAATAGTATCTGTGCAATCAAGTCCACGATATCGCTGGAAATTAAGTGTCCCCAACCAAGCAAGCCAGAGGAACCAAAACTCCATCGGTGACAGAATGGAGAAAAAACCTTGGGAGAAACCAGGCTCAGTCGGGGGTCAGTTCTCCTCTGACCAGACGAACCAGCAGTTCAATTCCAGGCTGCAGCAAAGTCCGATTGTGCAGAGGACTCATCCGGTTCCTGTGGGCTTGTCCCGGTGGCCGTCTGAGACAAGGTCTTTACAGGGGATCTGTATCTGGGGCTCATCTAGTTGTCCTGGTCTCCGCTGTCTTTCAGGGCTGTAGAAGTCCTCTCTAGGTGCTGATCCACCATCTGGTCTGAATACGTACTGGATCCGGGTGACTGCAGTGACCATCTGATCTGGATATAGACTGGATCTGGTGGCTACGGTGACCTCGGAATAAGAGAGAAACAGACTAATTAAGAGCTTGTTCAAATACTGAGGTGCTAAACCATTCAGGGCTTTATAAGTAATAAACAAGATTTTAAAATCTATAGGATGTTTAATAGGGAGCCAGTGCAGTGTTGACAGAACCGGGCTAATATGCTCATACTTCCTGGTTCTAGTAAGAACTCTAGCTGCTGCATTTTGGACCAGCTGGAGTTTGTTTATTAAGCGTGCAGAATAACCACCCAATAAAGCATTACAATAATCTAACCTTGAGGTCATGAACGCATGGATTAACATTTCTGCATTTGACATTGAGAGCATAGGTCGTCATTTAGATATACTTTTAAGATAGAAAAATGCAGTTTTACAAATGCTAGAAATGTGGCTTTCTAAGGAAAGATTGCTATCAAATAGCACACCTAGGTTCCTAACTGATGACGAAGAATTAACAGAGCAGCCATCAAGTGTTAGACAGTGTTCTAGGTACGTGTGGAGTTTTTAGGTCCTATAATTAACACCTCTGTTTTTTCAGAATTTAGCAGTAAGAAATTACTCGTCATCCAGTTTTTTATATCGACTATGCATTCCGTTAGTTTTTCAAATTGGTATGTTTCGCCGGGCAGCGAAGAAAGATAGAGCTATCATCAGCATAACAGTGAACGCTAACACTGTGTTTCCTGATGATATCTCCCAAGGGTAACATGTAAAGCGTGAAGAGTAACGGCCCTAGTACTGAGCCTTGAGGTACTCCATACTGCACTTGCGATCAATATGATACCTCTTCATTCACTGCTACGAACTGATGGCAGTCCGATAAGTGTGATTTGAACCATGCTAATGCACTTCCATTAATGCCAACAAAGTTTTATAGTTTATTCAAAAGAATGTTGTGGTCAATAGTGTTGAACACAGCGCTAAGATCCAATAGCACTAATAGAGAGATACAACCGCGATCAGATGATAAGAGCAGGTCATTTGTAACTCTAATGAGAGCAGTCTCAGTACTAGAGACTCAGACTGTAAGAATTGTAGAACCCAAAAGAAGACATATCGAAGAACATTTGTGTTGAAACAACATTGGACCCCATTGACTGCCATTACATGGACAAAATCACAGACATTTTGTGTTTAACTGAAGAAAGTCAGTCATGTATGTGAGTGAGATGAGTGAGAGTAAATGTTGTCTGAGTCTAAGCGCTTCATCGCTCTATAATCACAGTCCGTCTGTCCGTCAGTGGTGATCATTACAGTGCTTGTGTAACGCGGCTCTGTGCGGTTGTACAGTGTGTAGGTGCCGGGTCGCCGCTCTCTCTAATCGTCAGGGGAGAGTTTATCTCATCCATAATAAACAGGCTGAAGACGTGCGACGCTCCCATCAAATATTGATCTGCTGAGCATGAGCACGGTCGTCTGCTGCTGCACTATTCATGTGTGTCACAGACACCGCCGCTAACCGGACGCGTCTCAAACCATCAGTGAATGTCAGTCTCTCTCGCTTATGAAGAGACTTCAGGTGTTTAGGGCTCTTATCTGCTGACCTCTGTCCAAGGGCAGGTTAAAGGCTTCGATTTGTTACTTTGAATTGTCTTTTACTGTCGTTTCATCTCGGTTGTTGTTCTTTTTTCAAATCCTTTTTCATTCTTGCTGTTCCAGTGAAGAACGAAACTCCTCCAGTTTTTGGATCCCCTCCAGTGTGGAAACATTGCAGTTTTTCATTTATGTGCAGTGTTTTTCCCCAAATTTCTGATCTATTTAGAGTGCATTTATTCTTCATGATTTTTATAAATAAAAAAAATATAATAGAAAAATTTAAATGTAGTTCATGTTTTTTCAGTATCATAAACATTACAACACATGATAATGATGCAGAATTAATCTAATAAATTTTAACTAATGAAGTGTATAATTTGGCTATATTTGAATACATTCATGTGTAAATGTTGGGTTGTTGAATTTTTTAAATAAATGCATTTATTGAATATTGATTAGTGGTTGTCAGATCGCTACGAATCTTGTAGCCTTATTTGCTCTTTCTTAGTTATTTATTTATTTATTTTTGCTGTGAAGTCTTTAGGTTGTGGTGTGATTTTTAAATTCTAATATTTTGTTAATTTTGGGATAATCGTGTTTTGGTCATTGCATCTCTCTTTGTCTCTCTCGTGACGTTCAGTGTGAGTTTTTGGTCTGTGATGTTCAGTTTTGACAGGAACACTCTTTGGCCCAGAAACACTCAGTATTTGCAACATCTTTTGAAGTGGATGATATTAATATCAGTCTGTCAAATGAATGCTGTAAAACTGCTCGAATTTAATGGTCCACACAAGCGTTTCTCGCCAGTTCTCCTCTGAAACCCTCTGATCATTAGCACATGCTGTGCAATATTGTGAAGTTCAGAATTCCAGGTGCTCGTTTACTGATTTCCTTTCACAATACTGTTTAACGAATGACATGTCAGAAAGATCCTCCCACTTTCGGAAATATAAAAACAATGGTGAGGTCATCTTTTTGCAAATATCTGCATTTAGGACACTTGCTCTTGAACGGATGTGCTGTAATCTCTGTCTGTCTGTTTATCTCGCAGGTTTTTCGCTCCTCCATCATGTCCGTCTGCATTTACCGCGACTTAGCTCCACCCTCTCAGGCAAGACGGGCGTGGCTTCATGTGCTGGCTCTGCCCCCGCGTCACTGGCCCTGCCCGTCGCTGCAGCAGCTGTTGGCCATGTGTCTGCTGCTGCTGCTGCCACCGCTGGCCGTCCAATCACGGCGTGAGCGGGGTGGAGGCGGCGTGGCCCACTACATCCCATCATCGGTGGCGCAGTATCCGCCCATCTCCAAGCTGGTGCAGGGCCTGAGCATCGCGGTGGTGCTGGTGGGAAACTCCAGTGAGGTGGCGCTCGCCGGCACACGTGACAAAGACGACTTTGGCCACATGCCGCTGGCGCCCAACGTGGAGATGCTCACCATGAACGAGACGGACCCCAAGAGCATCATCAAGAGCATCTGCGACCTGATGACGGAGCACTGGCTGCAGGGCGTGGTGTTCGGAGACGACACCGACCAGGAGGCCATCGCACAGATCCTGGACTTCATCTCCGCGCAGACGCACATCCCCATCCTGGGCGTGAAGGGAGGCTCCTCCATGATCATGGCCGCTAAGGTAAGGTGCATTCTGCAGAGATGCATGATGGGAAACTATGTATGTGTGTGTGTGTAAGGATCATGATGAGCCGCAGGAAGCGTCAGACACTGAGAGAAAATGATGGATGGCTGTGAGTCAGAGCTGCGCCCACGAGCTCTAAACGCTGCGAAATCACACCGCACTCGTCTCTCTCTCTCCGCTAAACACGCCAATGAAGATGAAGATGAAGAACCGCTGCTCGGCCCACGCGTCCTGCCTAGCGCTAACCACGCGCAACCTTCACAATGTCAAGCCATGAGCTTTACAGAGGAACTGGACGCTAAGTTCAGTGCTAGTCAGGTCACGCGTGTTAACTAGCACTTCATACAATACAGTTTTTTTATTTTGCTTTTTGTTATTCAGAAAAATACAAAGAAAAACAAAGATGCAACGCACAAACAGCACAGAAGACATTTAAAAGAATCACACGACAAAGCAAAGAGACCGAATGGAAAAAAGCGCAGAAAAAAGTAGAGAATCGTTTAACAACAATAAAAAGAAGAATTGAGAGGGTTGAGCGGCTCCAGTCGCAGACTTTTTAATACTACAAAATGTGTTCATTTTAAGTCTTGACTAATATGTTATTTTCTCTAGGGATACACATACAGAAAATGTTAGTATTAAGGTTGCAAAATTCATCAATTATTAAACAACTTTAATTTCAGCTGTAAAGCAGCTGGACAGAAGACAGATCAATATTGATTAAAGGAATAGTTCACCCATAGCATGATTGTTCTGTCATCATTTCCTCGCTCAGACCAGTTTGACTTACGCTCTTCAGTGGAACAACAGCAGATATTTTGAGGAATGTCTCAGTGTAACGGGAGTCAGTGGAGTCCAGTGTTCTTTGAACCCCAATGTTCTTCAAAATATCTTCTTTAAACTCATTCAGGTTTGGAGTGACGTGAGGAATGAGACATTTTTTGGGTGAACCGTCACTTTATGCACTTTATGATTCTCTGTACGGAGAGGTCCAGGCTCGTTTAAGCTGGTTTGTACTGGTTTATACTGGTTTGTGTTGTTTTAGGCTGGTTTATGTTGACTTATGTTGTCTTGTACTGGTTTATGCTGGTTTAGGCTGGTTTGTGTTGGCTTATGCTGTCTTACGTTGTCTTGTACTGGTTTGTGTTGGTTTAGGCTGGTTTGTGTTGGCTTATGCTGTCTTATGTTGTCTTGTACTGGTTTAGGCTGGTTTGTGTTGGCTTATGCTGTCTTACGTTGTCTTGTACTGGTTTATGCTGGTTTAGGCTGGTTTATGTTGGCTTATGCTGTCTTACGTTGTCTTGTACTGGTTTGTGTTGGTTTAGGCTGGTTTGTGTTGGCTTATGCTGTCTTATGTTGTCTTGTACTGGTTTATGCTGGTTTAGGCTGGTTTGTGTTGGCTTATGCTGTCTTATGTTGTCTTGTACTGGTTTGTGTTGGTTTAGGCTGGTTTGTGTTGGCTTATGCTGTCTTATGTTGTCTTGTACTGGTTTATGCTGGTTTAGGCTGGTTTGTGTTGGCTTATGCTGTCTTACGTTGTCTTGTACTGGTTTGTGTTGGTTTAGGCTGGTTTGTGTTGGCTTATGCTGTCTTATGTTGTCTTGTACTGGTTTATGCTGGTTTAGGCTGGTTTGTGTTGGCTTATGCTGTCTTACGTTGTCTTGTACTGGTTTGTGCTGGTTTAGGCTGGTTTGTGTTGGCTTATGCTGTCTTATGTTGTCTTGTACTGGTTTGTGTTGGTTTAGGCTGGTTTGTGTTGGCTTATGCTGTCTTATGTTGTCTTGTACTGGTTTATGCTGGTTTAGGCTGGTTTATGTTGGCTTATGCTGTCTTACGTTGTCTTGTACTGGTTTATGCTGGTTTAGGCTGGTTTATGTTGGCTTATGCTGTCTTACGTTGTCTTGTACTGGTTTGTGTTGGTTTAGGCTGGTTTATGTTGGCTTATGCTGTTTTACGTTGTCTTGTACTGGTTTGTGTTGGTTTAGGCTGTTTTATGTTGGCTTATGCTGTCTTACGTTGTCTTGTACTGGTTTATGCTGGTTTAGGCTGGTTTATGTTGGCTTATGCTGTCTTATGTTGTCTTGTACTGGTTTGTGTTGGTTTAGGCTGGTTTATGTTGGCTTATGCTGTCTTATGTTGTCTTGCACTGGTTTATGCTGATTTGTGCTGGTTTAGGCTGATTTATGTTGGCTTATGCTGTTTTATGTTGGTTTATGCTGGTTGGTACTGGTTTATGCTGGTTTGTGTTGGTTTAGGCAGGTTTATGTTGGCTTATGCTATCTTATGTTGTCTGGTACTGGTTTGTGTTGGTTTAGGCTGTCTTATGTTGTCTTGCACTGGTTTATGCTTGTCTGGTTGTGTTGTTTGGACAGCACATGAGTACCGAAGTGAGTTCTCTTTTGTGTCTTCTTGCGCAAATACACACAAAATGATGTCAGAATGACTGTCTTGACAAGTATCCACGTAAACACAGTCGGTAACATCTTAAGTAAATACAGTTTTCACAGGCACTGTAAAGTTCATTTAGGTAATTTGTGTCTTTGTGACTAATGGTCTCTCTGAGGATCAAATCCTAGAACCACCCCATCTAGAGAGATGGACTACATAAATCCAGATAAAATTGATGGTAAAGCTAGTGAAGGTGAGTCTCTGTGTAGGTTCTTCTTGTGATAAGAGGTTAAACCAGGCCCCACGGTTCGACACGCACGTGATTCCTGGATTAGCTGCAAAGTTTATCCATTGTAGAGTGATGCACGTGTTTCAAGTTTTGCCAGTTTAAACATTCAAGCAACTTTAAGTCATTCAAACGCAAGAAGAGGTGAAAGAGAACTTTATTCGGTTCTCGCACGCTGCTTTCGCACTCAAAGCGTTCTAAAGTTGTTCTGTTGTGTTTATCTGTGCATGTAATTAGTTAATTTGTTCTTATTTTATTACCGTTCACTTGTTTTTAATAATGTTTGAATTGTATTAGTTAGGCTAGTAGTTTTGCTGTGGCATTGAAACAGTACTTCAAGTGTTCTTTTAGTAATACATGGAAAGCATAAAAATGGTCATGTGATCCAAGCCGCCAGTTCTGTGACTGGTTGAACCCCGACTTGTAATGAACATTATCTGATGTCTGTGATGTGCTGCTGGTCTTCTGAACTGACAGTAGATCGAGAGCCTGAGGGGTCAGAGGTCAGACAGGACGACCTTTAGTGCCTGACCTTCAACAGTGTGAGAAGTAGAGTCTCACCTGTTTCTCCATCTCTCTCTCTCTCTGTGGCCTGGTTTAGATAGTGACTGTATCATGTGTACTCCCCTTTAAACAGCACAGAACTAGGACGCATATTTAGGGCTCCTCCTGACTCCTTCTCTCTCGCTCTTGCTCTATCTCGTTCTCTCTGTTCTAATGCCTCGACTTCTCGTACAGGCGACATCCTCTCTCTCTCTCGCTCTCTCTCTGTCTGCATCTCTTTGCGTCTCTCCTTCTGTTCGTCCTTCCTTTGTCCTGCTTGTTGTTCCTGCTGTCTGCTGATCATCACAGAGAGAAGGAGAGAGAGAGACGGCTGAATGAGAGTATGAGTTGTGCTCAGTCAATTACACAGAGCTCTGTGCCAAAGATTCCTGCTGTCAGGACACCACAATCTGTTACACACTCACTACACATACTACACACGCACTACACACACACACACACACACACCCCCACACACACACACACACACACACACACACACACACACACACACACACACACCCACACACACTCCCTCTCTCACTCCCACTCCCACTCACACACACACACACTCACTCACTCACACAGACACTCACACACACTCACACACACACACTACACCAACCCTACCCCTAAACCTACCCCTCACAGGAAACTTTGTGCTATTTCAGATTTTCAATACACTCCATTCTGTG
>JADLZM010018660.1:181801-203750 GCA_018148995.1 Sinocyclocheilus maitianheensis | reverse complement strand
CTCTCTCTCTCTCTCTCTCTCTCACACACACACACACACACACACACACACATGCACACTCACTCACGTACTGTTGCTGTGTAAACTTCACAAAACATTATTTGTAACTCCTGCCATCCAGTAAACACAATAATCTTTCTGTTTTGTTACTTGTAATATGAATCAATTATCCACTTTCAAATTCTAAGCCCTTTTTATAACAAAATGCAGTCACTAAATGTGTTTTTGAGGCTCTTAAATGTGTGGTGACAGATGGCTGGAGTGAAGCGATCATCTCTTCCTCTTTACTACTAGTTACAGCAGCAAATGAACATCAGAAAAAACAGAACAACTTACTGAAATCAATCATGAATCATGGAATCCATCAATCAGTGCTTCAACCGCCGAAAGACGTCAGTAAAACAGCTTGAGATCAATAATGTCACATTCACCGCAGGAAAGACATTCAGGGAACAAACTCCATAGCTAGAAAAATCTCTCTAGAGAAGAGCATTATGATAAATATATGAATTATATTACAAATTCATTATGAACACATGTTGTTTTTAGGTCAGAGAAAAACAATGCAATTATATGACATTAAATATATTAACTAGTGCTGTCAATCGATTAAAAAATTAACAAATTAATTGCACATTTTTTTCTGAAATTAATCACGATTAATCGTGATTAATACCACCTAAAATTATTATTTTTTTTTATATACTTTTATATTGCAATGATTTCACATTCAATCTAAAAATGAATGTAGAAACAACATAAAGACAGTATATTCTTAATATTTCTTTAGTGGCGTCTTTTTTATGACTGAAGGCGAGTATCACTGATACTGATGTCTCTATGAAATAAATGTTTTTCTCCCTAATATTTAATCATTGACTAGCCATTCAACATTACAGTATAATTGAGAGCTGTCAATTTGAATATTTATTAGACTAAAAAATAACAACTTATAATTTAAGGTAACATATGTGAAGCGATCATCTCTTCCTCTTTACTACTAGTTACAGCAGCAAATGAACATCAGAAAAAACAGAACAACTTACTGAAATCAATCATGAATCATGGAATCCATCAATCAGTGCTTCAACCGCCGAAAGACGTCAGTAAAACAGCTTGAGATCAATAATGTCACATTCACCGCAGGAAAGACATTCAGGGAACAAACTCCATAGCTAGAAAAATCTCTCTAGAGAAGAGCATTATGATAAATATATGAATTATATTACAAATTCATTATGAACACATGTTGTTTTTAGGTCAGAGAAAAACAATGCAATTATATGACATTAAATATATTAACTAGTGCTGTCAATCGATTAAAAAATTAACAAATTAATTGCACATTTTTTTCTGAAATTAATCACGATTAATCGTGATTAATACCACCTAAAATTATTATTTTTTTTTATATACTTTTATATTGCAATGATTTCACATTCAATCTAAAAATGAATGTAGAAACAACATAAAGACAGTATATTCTTAATATTTCTTTAGTGGCGTCTTTTTTATGACTGAAGGCGAGTATCACTGATACTGATGTCTCTATGAAATAAAAAATTTTCTCCCTAATATTTAATCATTGACTAGCCATTCAACATTACAGTATAATTGAGAGCTGTCAATTTGAATATTTATTAGACTAAAAAATAACAACTTATAATTTAAGGTAAGTGAAGCGATCATCTCTTCCTCTTTACTACTAGTTACAGCAGCAAATGAACATCAGAAAAAACAGAACAACTTACTGAAATCAATCATGAATCATGGAATCCATCAATCAGTGCTTCAACCGCCGAAAGACGTCAGTAAAACAGCGTGAGATCAATAATGTCACATTCACCGCAGGAAAGACATTCAGGGAACAAACTCCATAGCTAGAAAAATCTCTCTAGAGAAGAGCATTATGATAAATATATGAATTATATTACAAATTCATTATGAACACATGTTGTTTTTAGGTCAGAGAAAAACAATGCAATTATATGACATTAAATATATTAACTAGTGCTGTCAATCGATTAAAAAATTAACAAATTAATTGCACATTTTTTTCTGAAATTAATCACGATTAATCGTGATTAATACCACCTAAAATTATTATTTTTTTTTATATACTTTTATATTGCAATGATTTCACATTCAATCTAAAAATGAATGTAGAAACAACATAAAGACAGTATATTCTTAATATTTCTTTAGTGGCGTCTTTTTTATGACTGAAGGCGAGTATCACTGATACTGATGTCTCTATGAAATAAAAAATTTTCTCCCTAATATTTAATCATTGACTAGCCATTCAACATTACAGTATAATTGAGAGCTGTCAATTTGAATATTTATTAGACTAAAAAATAACAACTTATAATTTAAGGTAACATATTTAGCTACCTGTGTCCTTCAGCAAGTAGTAAATATACAGTCAAGTCAAGTCAAGTCACCTTTATTTATATAGCGCTTTTAACAATACAGATTGTGACAAAGCAACTGAACAGCATTAATTAGGAAAATAGTGTCAATAATGCAAAATGACAATAGTAAACACTCATTTTTCAGTTAAAGACAGTTCATCATTGAATTCAGTGATGTCAACATCCAGCTCAGTTTGAATAATATCTGTGCAATCATGTCAACGATAACGCTGGAAATGAAGTGTAATACAGAATACATTACACTTACAGATACACTAGCTTTACCATCAATTTTATCTGGATTTATGTAGTCCATCTCTCTAGACGGGGCGGCTCTAGGATTTGATCCTCAGAGAGACCATTAGTCACAAATACAGAAATAGAATAAAGTTATCAAACACTAAATTCTAAATTAAATATAGATGAATCCTTAAAGCTACAGAAGTGATTGATTTGCTCTTTTTTCCTTTGTTCTTTGATGAACAGCATCACAGCAGCTGGTTATGAGGTTATTTTGGCTGCTTTAAGAGCTGCCACTGCTGAACGTGACGCGGATCTGACTCACATCATAGTTTCTCATAACTCTTTACCTTTTCTGACCCACTGCAGCTCTTAAAGTCTCTACTAATGCGCTGAGGAGTTGAATCGAGTGTGTTAGATGAGGGAGACAGTGCTGCTGCTCCAGGACAGTTTGGAAAACCTCTTCAGAGGCATGAAAGCAGTGGGGGGTTTGGTGCCTTGCTCAAGGGCACCTCAGTCGTGGTACTGAAGGTGGAAGCTGTACATTCCCTCCCCCCACCTACAATCCCAAAACCTTTGGGTTACGAGTCCGACTCTCTAAGCATTAGGCCACGACTTCGCCATATATAACATATACTTGCTTGCACAGTTTTAAGGCAGCTTTAATCGCGGTTTTGGTAACTTCATGACTTAACTGACGTCATAACTACAATAATGCATGCACGTTTCGTTTGCGCTTTGATATGAAATGATATATAGTGTGCAACGCTGTATTTGTGCGTGCAATTGAAGAGCACATGCTACGAGCACAGTATACCAGCTGACAGGACAGGAAAAATAATTTTTACTGACATATGGCCTGACAACATTTCATCTGAGTGCAGTTGTGAGTGGGGTGGCCAACCCTAGCTCCGCCACTGCTTTAATTGCGTTAAATACTTTAATGTCAAGCGGCAACCTTCCGCTCTCTCTCTCTTGAATCCAACACGGAAGTGACTTAAACGGCATTTCATCGACTGGCCGCTAGAGGCTGGCTCCAAAAGGGAGTCAGTCCCATAGACCCCCCCATGTTAAAATGCCCAACAAAAGTGCCCTCATTTTGCACAGGTTTAACCAGTTTTTCATTCAGAAAACACAAACTCACAATATAATTATCTCAAGCATCACAATATGAACTCAAACAGCACTCCATGTGTGAACATTCAGTAGCAAAACTGATGACACACAGGTCAGAATCTCAGAAAGATATAAACAGGAGCACAGCTGATTGTGTGATTTGGAAAATGAATCCTGGTAGCGGGAGACAAAGAGGAAGAGGAGGGGAAAAGAAAACTGAAGGGGACGGGGTCAAAGCACATTTGTTCCTGATAATATATACACAGCAGTACAGCTGACCATGTTCTTGTGCTTGAGGACAGCTGGCACAGGCTCATCTACAGGCTTTCTACACTACTTACACACAGTATATACAGTATAATTACACTACATAGTAGCAGTACTTCAGATGAGAGAACTCTTCTATGTACAGTAAATACTGAAGCACATGTTATACACCCTCAAACTCCTAACTGCTGAACTGATTTGTAGCCAAGTACTTCTTACATGTACTGTATTTTTGCAGAACTGAGAGATGACTCTATATTCTGTTGTGTTCATATTCAATTCTTTGGTATTTGACCTTTTCCTTTCTAGTGCTTTTCATCTACTGTACTGTAAGATCTCTTTACAGCAGTGTAATTAAAATAAACTTTTCTTAAAGCTTATTGTTGAATTTCACTGTATCTGCTATATTTAAGTTGTATACTAGACATTGAGCTGTAAAATGATACCTGGTTGCCAAAAGAAGGTTTTTGCAACAGTGTTCTGAATTGATCTCATTAGTGTGTAAGACTGTGTTGTAGTGTGTGTTTCTGAGGGCTTGTGTGTCATGTCTGAGGGCAAAGTTTTTTTTTCAGCAAGATTGAATAGTTTTGAGTGGAGAGCTTCATTTTGGCCTGAAAATAGGAAGTATGTGGAATTGGGTGAGAAGTTATGGATTTGTGTTTAGAGTTTCGAGAAAAGGAGTCACAATTTCAAGAAATGTGTTTACGCAATCGAGAAAAACGGTAACATTTTATATCAGGAGACTCTGAGATCCCAAACATTAATAGTATGACTGTATCACAGAACACAAGGGTTACATTTACAGGATTTTATTTAACATCTAGTTTGAATTTTTTTAAAAAAACAGTCTGTCATAATTCAGGAGCTTGTCAGAATGTGACTGAAATTAGTTATCGTGTGTGTCTGTGTGTGTTGATGTCAGGATAATCAGAGAAGCACAGCTGCCAAAGCAGTGTGTATCCACAGTGTGACAGCGGAAGAACCACTCGTGTGTGTGTGTGTGTGTGTGTGTGTGTGTGTGTGAGTGAGTGAGTGAGTGAGTGAATGTGTGTGAGTGAGTGAGTGAGTGTGTGTGTGTGTGTGTGTGTGTGTGTGTGTGTGTGTGTGTGTGTGAGTGTGTGAGTGTGTGAGTGTGTGAGAGTGTGAGAGTGTGAGAGTGTGAGAGTGTGAGAGTGTGTGAGTGTGTGAGTGTGTGAGTGAGTGAGTGAGTGTGTGTGTGTGTGTGTGTGTGAGGGGCTGTTGCTCTCTGTCTGATATCACATTATCTATTGTGTATTTGAACCATTTCATGTATTATCTCATCGTGTTGGTAATTGAAATGCTAGTATTATTAATTAAATTTAATTGAATTCTTAAAGGAATAGTTGACTCAAATATGAGATTGTGCTCACCCTCAGGATGAGTTTGTTTCTTCATCAGGTTTGGAGAAATGTAGCACTGCATCAGTGTCTCAGCAATGGATGCTCTGCAGTGAATGGGTGCCGTCAGAATGAGAGTCCAAACAGCTGATAAAAACATCACAATAATCCACAGCACTCCAGTCCATCAGTTAACATCTGGAGAAGACAAAAGCTGAAACTAATCCAGCATTAAGACGTGTTTAACTCAAATACCATAGAGTCCATAATCCATAATAACGCATCCTCCAGTGAGTCAGTGTTCTGGTGTGAATCAGGAGAGAAATCTGCACAGATCAAGCAGCGTTTAAACAGCTCTAAACACATATGTGTCTGGATTCTGCTGCAAGAGACAACAGCAGATGCACTTTTTAGTTATTATGGATTATGGACTATTTTAGTGTGATGATGTTCAGTCTCATGTAGTTTCTCTATGATGGTCTGGTTTAGTGTCTCTAATGGTCTTGTTAAAAGGAGCCACATATTTAATTAAAAATAAGCACTAGAATGAGGTCAGCTGTAATTAAGCTGTAAGGACTAATTACATGGGTATGAGTTTAATTAGAGGATCCTCAACATGTGACGTAACGGCACAAAACACGAGAGAGTGACGTGAGCGTTAAATGAAGATCTTTGAATGTGAAGGTCTGTAACGTGTGTGGTTGTCTGGTCATGTGATCCTGCAGATCATTTGATCATCACCTGCTCAACTTGATCAAATTCAAATGTATTTATACTGTATAGCGCTTTTCACATACTCACTGTTTCAAAGAAGCTGTACAGTTAATGTTTATAATATAATGCATTTAGCTGATTAGTGCTGGATGATAATATAGTTACATTCAGTGATGATATAAACAATCCTGATTTTCACACACACTCACACTGACTCCTGTGTGTCTCTCTGCAGGACGATAACTCCATGTTCTTTCAGTTCGGACCCTCCATCGAGCAGCAGGCGTCTGTCATGCTCAACATCATGGAGGAGTACGACTGGTACATCTTCTCCATCGTCACCACATACTACCCCGGCTACCAGGACTTTGTTACCAAGGTAAAGCTGCTGTATGGAGTGTGTGTGTGAGTGTGTGTGTGTGTGGGGGGGGGGGGGGGGGGGGGGGGGGGGGGGGGGGGGGGGGGGGGGGGGGGGGGGGGGGGGGGGGGGGGGGGGGGGGGGGGGGGGGGGGGGGGGGGGGGGGGGGGGGGGGGGGGGGGGGGGGGGGGGGGGGGGGGGGGGGGGGGGGGGGGGGGGGGGGGGGGGGGGGGGGGGGGGGGGGGGGGGGGGGGGGGGGGGGGGGGGGGGGGGGGGGGGGGGGGGGGGGGGGGGGGGGGGGGGGGGGGGGGGGGGGGGGGGGGGGGGGGGGGGGGGGGGGGGGGGGGGGGGGGGGGGGGGGGGGGGGGGGGGGGGGGGGGGGGGGGGGGGGGGGGGGGGGGGGGGGGGGGGGGGGGGGGGGGGGGGGGGGGGGGGGGGGGGGGGGGGGGGGGGGGGGGGGGGGGGGGGGGGGGGGGGGGGGGGGGGGGGGGGGGGGGGGGGGGGGGGGGGGGGGGGGGGGGGGGGGGGGGGGGGGGGGGGGGGGGGGGGGGGGGGGGGGGGGGGGGGGGGGGGGGGGGGGGGGGGGGGGGGGGGGGGGGGGGGGGGGGGGGGGGGGGGGGGGGGGGGGGGGGGGGGGGGGGGGGGGGGGGGGGGGGGGGGGGGGGGTGAGAGAAAGAGAGTGAGTGTGAGTGTGAGGGTGAGTGTGCGTGTGTGTGTGTGTGACGCTCTCTCTCGTGCCCCCGTCCTCAGATCCGCAGCACCATCGAGAACAGTTTTGTGGGCTGGGAGCTGGAGGAGGTGCTGCAGCTGGACATGTCTGTGGACGATGGAGACGCTAAGATCCAGAACCAACTGAAGAAGCTGCAGAGCCCCGTCTTCCTGCTCTACTCCACCAAAGAGGAGGCCAACATCATCTTGGAGGTGGCGCACTCGGTGGGCCTGACGGGCTACGGCTACACCTGGATCGCCCCGTCTCTGGTGGCGGGAGACGCCGATCACATCCCGGCCGAGTTTCCCACAGGTGACCCGCCGGGCCTACTCTAGCGGCACTGACACACTCTTAGAGTTTATTCACATGTGGACTGATATTCAGTTTTCATTTTTATTTTTAGCCATTTTTGTGAGTTTGTAAATTGTAGTTTTTATTCAATTTTTTTCAGTTTTTGCTTTTAGTACATCAAATAGAACTATATGAAAATGAGAAATGTTGCTTTGGAAACTAGCTAAAATGCAGTTCGTTTTTTATTTTATTTTATTTCAGTTAAAGTTTATTTTATTTTATTTTTGATGGTTTTAGTTTCATGTACCTGTAAAATCCCTGATAAAGCGGCGGTCCGTGTGTGCAGGCATGATCTCGGTGTCGTATGACGAGTGGGATTATGGGTTGGAGGCTCGCGTGCGTGACGGTGTGGCTGTGATCGCATCAGCGTCGTCCACCATGATTATGGAGCGCGGGCCGCACATGCTACTGAAGTCTGAGTGCCACGGGGCCCCTGACAAGAAGAGCCACAGCACAAGAAACAACAACGAGGTGCTCAGGTGAGACACACTCACACACACACACACACACAGTGTGTGTGTGTGTATGTGTTTTAGTTGTGATAGAGCAGCTCTCTCTCTCTCTCATGAGGATGGTTTCCATGGTAACACAGGGGAGGAGTTTGGAAGCTGCAGTGGTTGTGGTTGCCATAACAACACAATACATATTTCACACAATGAAACCATATAAACATTGACAAATATTGATAGACAGATGACAGCGATCATTCCAGGTTTTTATTTATCAGTTTGTTCTATATTAATATGAATTATTTTTTCTTTTCTTGTTTTTTTCTTTATTATTTTTTTCCCACTTATTAATTATTATATTTATGATTACTTTTATTCATCATTATTTTTATACTAATTTTTATACTATTTTTATTCTTATTATTACCGTTATGTCTTATTAGCTTTATTATTTATTATTATTGTTATGATTATTTATTTTTATGGCAGTATTTTGCAGCAGTGTTTGATCAGTAAGTGTGTCTGTGGATGACAGGTATCTGATGAACGTGACGTTCGAGGGCCGGAATCTCTCCTTCAGTGAGGACGGCTATCAGATGCACCCCAAACTGGTGATCATCCTGCTGAACAAGGACAGGCAGTGGGACAGAGTAAGTGTGTTTGAGACGTGATTCTGTGTTCAGCCGCTCTGCTTTGGCTCTCCATGTGAACGACCAGCAGATGCTCGTGAGTTTGAGAATGTCTGTGTGTGCAGGTGGGTAAGTGGGAGAACGGCTCTCTGTCGATGAAGTTTCACGTGTGGCCGCGGTTCGAGCTGTACTCTGGGACGGAGAGCCGTGAGGACGATCATCTGTCCATCGTGACGCTGGAGGAGGCTCCGTTCGTGACGGTGGAGGACGTGGATCCACTCAGCGGCACCTGCATGAGGAACACGGTTCCCTGCCGCAAGCAGCTCAAATCACTGTAAACACGCACACACACACACACACACACACTCTCTCTCTCTCTCTCTCTATCTCGCACACACACACACACACACACACTCACTCATTCTCTCTTGAAACGTGTTTTCAGCGATCACATCACCATACAGCATTTCCTCCTGCTATTAACATCATATTAACGTCATCGTTTCTGATGACCTCCGTCTGTGGTTTCACTGATCTGATCACTAACGCTTGATCTGTCAGGTCACTCACGTGTGTCTCTGTCTGTCAGGAATCAGACGGGGGATTCTGGCATCTACATCAAGCGCTGCTGTAAAGGCTTCTGTATCGACATCCTGAAGAAGATCGCCAAGTCTGTGAAGGTCACCTACGACCTTTATCTGGTCACCAACGGCAAACACGGCAAGAAGATCAACGGCACGTGGAACGGGATGGTGGGAGAGGTACGGCTCGTATCTTTTATAAATCAAGCCAGGGACTGCAATCATTGTCTGTGAGGGTTAGTGTGTGTTTGTGCTAGTCGATAGTGTTTATAATCAGCCATTTAAAAAAAAACAATCAAAGTCTTAATAGAGCATGCAATGTCCTCATTTAGACAGCTGTGTGTGCCCTTATGCTAAAAAAATGCTCATGGTTTCAATCTACATTTCTCACACTGCCATCCTATCATAAGACACACACACACACACACACACACACACACTGTCGTACCCCAGATTAGTCATGTGAAGTGAAGTTCAGGTATTTAGAGCTAAAATTACCAACAGAGAGAGCGAGAGACAGACAGACAGACAGACAGAGAGAGAGAGACAGTGTGATAACCCGCTTACTGTTTGTTGTTGATCTAGAATCTCTCGTCTCATATCTGCTGTTCGCGTCTCCATATCTGTCCTCATGTCAACACGGTGCAGCTATGAATGCTGGGAATGAAGCTAACCTGCCTCTCCAAGCGTGCTTGAACTGTATTGATGTGCTATTTTTATAGTGGTCAAATGTAGAGGTAGCTGATAAACCACTAGAAATTTGACAACTGCTATCTCTCCTGTCTATCTGTCTGTCTGTCTGTCTCTAACCTGTCTGTCTGTCTCTCTCCTGTCTGTCTGTCTGTGTATCTCCCCCGTCTGTCTGTCTGTCTCTCACCTGTCTGTCTGTATGTTTCTCACCCGTCTCTCTGTCTGTCTGTCTGTCTGTCTGTCTCTAACCTGTCTGTCTGTCTCTCTCCTGTCTGTCTGTCTGTGTATCTCACCCGTCTGTCTGTCTGTCTCTAACCTGTCTGTCTGTCTGCAGGTGGTGCTGAAGAACGCTCACATGGCCGTCGGCTCGCTGACCATCAATGAGGAGAGGTCAGAGGTCATCGATTTCTCTGTGCCCTTCATAGAGACGGGCATCAGCGTCATGGTCTCACGGAGCAACGGCACCGTGTCTCCATCTGCGTTCCTCGGTGAGACGTTCTCCTTCTTCCGTCTATTCATCTCTGCTGTTCTGTATCTGCTGACGTGTGAAGTGTGTCTGTTCTCCGTCCATAGAGCCATTCAGTGCGGATGTCTGGATCATGATGTTCGTCATGCTGCTGCTGGTTTGTGCCATCGCCGTGTTCATCTTCGAATACTTCAGTCCCGTGGGCTACAATCGTCGTCTCATCGACGGCAGAGGTACAGAACGAGTGCCACCACATCCGCACACATGAGCTCATCGGGGGAGCTTTGCTGACAAATACTGCAGCTATTTCCTGGGAATCATTCATTATTTATTGTAATTTCCAGAACTTGAATGTCATGCAGTTCTTCTGTAGTTTTGCTCATGGTTCATGCCACACAGCCTGTCCATTAAGGATGAACAATTTGAGGAATAAGTCTATTTTTTCTGATAAAAATTGCATTCGGAAGCTCCTGTTTGCTGTTAAGTATTTAATTGAGTATTTAAAACTATAGATCCTTGGTGGCACAAAACACATTGGCTACAGTTTTACAAGTGATTCTCATTACAAATCTAGTGATATTGGTTGTTGGTGATTGCTTTTGAATGTTGTGTTCCCAAAAGTTATAAGAGGATTCTTGTGGAGCAGCATATTTTGCGAACCACTATAAAAACACTGTTGTCATGTTGGCATCAGTCTAATTTGACTTGGTTCTCCAAATGACAAATTAAACTGAACCAAAATATCATAAAGTTTGTTACATAAACAACAGAAGGTACAGGGAGTATATGGTGGGTTGCATTCAGTGTTGTTTTTCCCTGCTGACCTGGATCTCCAGCTACTAAACTGCTCCTTCACGCTTGTCACAAAAGACTCCCATGGCTCCTTCACTTCTCTCAGGTGTTAAGCGAGAGTGATGGAGTCACTCATGTTGTGTTTCTGTGCTCTCAGAGGCCGGAGGTCCGTCGTTCACTGTCGGAAAGGCCATCTGGCTGCTCTGGGGTTTGGTCTTCAATAACTCCGTGCCAGTGCAGAACCCCAGAGGAACCACCAGCAAGATTATGGTGTCCGTCTGGGCCTTCTTTGCTGTGATTTTCTTGGCCAGCTATACTGCTAACCTGGCTGCATTTATGATTCAGGAAGAGTACGTGGACCAGGTGTCGGGCCTCAGCGATAAAAAGGTGCTTCAATGGAAAATACAACTGTACGTTTCTGGTCAGTCTGTCTATTCACTAACTCTTGTGCTGTTGGTTTGTCTTCAGTTTCAGAGACCCAATGACTTCTCCCCGCCGTTTCGCTTCGGGACGGTGCCGAATGGCAGCACCGAGAGAAATATCCGCAATAACTACAGAGAGATGCACTCCTACATGGTCAAATTCCACCAGCGCAATGTGAATGAAGCGCTGTACAGTTTAAAAACAGGGTGAGTGTGGGAAACCACCTGAGGCACTTCTCTGATCAGTCATTAATGAAAATATTATCTCTGTAGAAACAGAGACACTGCAGGTTCTGAGTGCGTGTCCTGTTTTAAATCACAGGAAGCTGGATGCTTTCATTTACGATGCTGCCGTCCTGAATTACATGGCGGGCAGAGATGAGGGCTGTAAGCTGGTCACCATCGGCTCCGGGAAAGTGTTCGCTTCCACCGGCTATGGCATCGCCATCCAGAAAGACTCGGGTTGGAAAAGACAGGTTGACCTTGCCATCCTGCAGCTCTTTGGAGATGGTACTGCTCATGTTGAGTCATTTACATCAGATAAACAATTATCTGCCGGCTTGTTCACTAGTAAAAAATTAATCCATCAACCCTCAGTCATGCAGTGTAAATGCTGCACCCAATAAAAAATATGACTTTCAAATTTTAAGCAGAAATTATGATGTTTGCATTAGTAAGTCTTGTGAAATATTGCCCTGTGATCCAAGGAGCTCATCACAAAATTCATGATTGGCTGACTGTTGTTGCATTTTTGGAAATTGGACATGTTTGGATTTTGATGCGCTTTTGCTTCTTGGACTTGCATGGCTTGGTTGTGTATTTTTTAAGTTAAATGTTTTTGTTTTTGTCCTGTCCTTGCTCCCTGGGAGTCATTCCTATGTTCCCTGGTCCTATTTTACACAGATTCATATGGAAATTAATCAACACATGACAAAGGGGTCTAATGTTCCCCATTTTCGGGTAACTTAGAAACAATGCTTTAAACCTGGATATGCTCTGATCCCTTCCTGAGTGTTCAGTTAAATCATGATGTCTTATTTATTGATGTTTTCCCATTGTTCTTGGTGCTGAGTTTCTGCCTTGTTTTGATCAGTCTTCTTGTCTCACCAGTGAATCCTTTTCAAATTTGTCTGCCAGCACCTTTGAATTACTGGAGCCTTTGTTACAAATACAAATCAAACTCATTGCTGTAACAGACCCAGTGTGTAGGAGCATTACATCACCCTTTATAATATGTGTGTGTGTCTCAGGTGATATGGAGGAGTTCGAGGCTCTCTGGCTCACCGGGATCTGCCACCACGAGAAAAATGAAGTGATGAGCAGTCAGCTGGACGTGGACAATATGGCGGGTGTGTTCTACATGCTGGGTGCTGCCATGGCTCTGTCGCTCATCACCTTCATCGCTGAGCACGTCTTCTACTGGCACCTGCGCTTCTGCTTCATGGGCACGTGTTCTGGGAAACCAGGGCTCACCTTCACCCTCAGCAGGGTAGTTCTCTCCCTAAAGCATGCACAGGCACTCCTCAGAAAAACACACGATTTATGCTAAACATTGGAGTAGTGCAAAATACAGTTTCAAGACGTTATTAAGCTAGAAATAACATGTTTACGGCATCTCTGAACACTGAAACTTTTCTCTCTTCCTCTCTCAGGAGATTTATAGCTGTATTCATGGAGTTGAAATCGAAGATAAGAGTTCATCACTGAATTCACCCTCTGCTACCATGAACAACACCCACTCAAATATTCTGCGTCTGCTGCGCACCGCCAAGAACATGGCATCTTTCTCCGGGGTCAACGGTTCCCCGCACAGTGCACTCGACTTCATCCGCCGAGAGTCCTCCGTGTATGACATCAGCGAGCACGGCCGCAGCCTGGCCGGACACTCAGACTGCAAGGCCCCCTACCTGCCTGACGACAACATGTTCAGCGACTACATCAGTGAGGTGGAGCGCACCTTTGGCAACCTGCACCTGAAGGACAGTAACCTGTACCAGGACCACTACCTGCACCGCCACGGAGGCTCAACCCTGGGGTTGATGGGCCCCAACCGGCCCCACAGCCTGGGCTCCAGCAGTTCTCTGGAGGGCGGCATGTTTGACTGTGACAGCCTGGGCGGCGGTGTGGCCCCCATCTTTAGCACACAGCCATGTTCTGCCCTGACCCACAGGAACATGAGCAAATTCGACCTGCTGCAGAGCCAGACTCCTCCGTCTGGGCCAGGCTTCAAGCAGGGACTGGCCGACCTGTATGGAAAATTCTCCTTCAAAGGCGGAGCATCAGGATATATCGCAGGGCACGACCGGTTT
Source organism: Sinocyclocheilus maitianheensis (assembly GCA_018148995.1). Taxonomy (NCBI): domain Eukaryota; kingdom Metazoa; phylum Chordata; class Actinopteri; order Cypriniformes; family Cyprinidae; genus Sinocyclocheilus; species Sinocyclocheilus maitianheensis. The sequence goes on along the minus strand of JADLZM010018660.1, from coordinate 189,885 downwards.
TGTGGCGGTGCAGATGATGGAAACATCCGTTCTGACGTGTCTGACATTTCCACTCATACTGTGACCTATGGCAATCTGGAGGGTAATGCTAAGAAACGCAAGCAGTATAGAGACAGCCTGAAGAAGCGGCCTGCATCGGCAAAGTCCCGCAGAGAACTTGATGAGATTGAGTTGGGTTACCGCCGCCGCCAGCACCATGGCCACCACCATCATCACCACGGGCACCGCTCGGCTTCACCTCCATCTGAGCGCAAAAGAGGCGGTGGGGTAAGCTCAACCTCATATCTGTTACAGGACAAGGAAAGCCTGAGGGATTTCTACCTAGACCAGTTCCGGCCCAAAGAAGGCATCCCGCAGTGGGAGCATGTGGATCTTACAGATGGTCCCAGTGGGGGAGGAGGAGGCAACTGCACCAGCCTGGTGTCTGTGGATGACTTCCTGAAGGGCAAACCCAAGAAGCCGGACAGCAAGAGTGGGAGCAGCGAGTGGGAATGTCGTAGTTGTCGTGCCAGCAGTGCGGGCAGCAAGCAGACGGCCCTGCATGGAGGTGGAGTTATGCACATGGGTGGGACGGGCTACGTTGGCAGTGGCTGTGTGGCATCGGGGGGTGGAGGAGGGGTTGGGAGCAGCCGCCCAAGTTCAGCCACTTGCATGCGGTGCGAAGCCTGCAAGAAGTCAGGCAACCTGTATGACATCAGCGAGGACAGTAACCACCTGTTGGAGCAAATGGGCGGCAGTAGGGGCCAGACGCCGGTGCAGCGCCGCAGGGCCTTCAGCGGGAAGCCGCTACGCCGGCAACATTCCTATGACACCTTTGTGGACCTGCAGAGAGAAGAGTTAGGCGGGATGGGCATGCCGCTGGGGTTCGGCGGCCCCGGGGCACTGCCGCCACCGCGCAGCGTGAGTCTCAAAGAGAGGGAGCGCTGCATAGACGCCTCTAGTCCCTTCGCACACATATTTGAGCGTCCGGGAGTTCCCGAGCAGGACACGGACCGTGACCCGCTGTTCTATGGAGCTGCCGAGAGGGGCCCAGGATCACAATTCGGGTTGTTCCGAGCGGGGGAGAATGCACCCCATCGGCGCTCGGTGGGCGAGAGGGACCTGAGAGAAAGAGGACTCATGGAGGGGCCAGCTCACTCCTTATCCAAATCTCTCTATCCTGACCGAACCGACCACAACCCCTTCATCCCTACCTTTGGAGATGATCAGTGTCTGCTGCATGGTGCCAAATCCTACTACATCACCAAGCAGCAGCAGCACAGCGATTTGCTCAGCCCCATGGGCGTGACCTCCTTCCTGCCAGCATCGGCCACCTCAGGAGTCATGTCTAACTTGGCTCCGCACTTTCCTGCGGAGTTGTGCATGGGGAACCACCACACCAGCAAGCTCAGTCTCGGTCCACCTCGACCTTTCAACGGCAGCAACGGACACGTGTATGAGAAACTCTCTAGCATAGAGTCTGACGTGTGAGAAAGAGCAAGGAGCGTGGTGAAGAGCAGAAACATTCTGTTACCGCTCCACAGCCAGATTTTAGCAGAACACGCAGAACTTGAGAGAACTGAAAATGTCATTTCCTGTGAAGTTTACGTTTACACCAATGGGTTCATCTCCACGAGCTGGTGAGAACAAGAGCACGTCCATCTGCCGAGTGTGTGCAAGAAGAAGAACAGGAGAGCAGATGGCCCGTTTCACCTCCATCCCTCGCCATCACACAAGAACAGCCCTGTCCTGTACTCTGGTCTTTTGTGAAGATACAATCATGAAAGCAAAATAAATGCTCATAGATTTTTTTTTGAAACAGGGTAATTACTGTACCTCAGAGATGTAGTGAAGACACTGCTGACTGGTAATCTATTGTTGAAATTGGGTTTCGTTTGTCTGTTGTTTTCCTGACCCTGCTCTAGAGGTCTTTACTGAGCGTTAGGGATATTTGAATGTGATGAATCCAGTCTCCGCATCAACCTAATGTATCCATGGCAACAGCCTCTCCCATGCTGTAGACTGCCGTGAAACACGCATGCATTAGTGAAAGTGCACAAACCTCTGCTGAGTTTTATGCCGTCATTTATATTCAAGTCTCTACTGCCGTGATATTTCATATCTAACAAGAAATCTTGTTGATACGCCTTTGGTTACACTCATGTCATGTGACTCTTGCTTAGAAGGTGAAAAATGAGGGATAAAATGACAGTATTAACGCTTCTCTTTGTTTTGGTTGTAACTATATTTCTTTTTATATAAGCCATCAAGGTCTACCTTTAATATAGCTTTTTCAAGTATAACAAATAACCAAAATAAAGATAAAAACAAAACTAAATGACAAAAACATAAAATATGCAAAATTTTGCAAAAGCATTATAACTCATGATAAATGGTATTTTAAGCGATAGTTTGCTTTTTAAATTCATATTTATTACTTAATTCTGATTGTTTACTGCCTCCTAACCGGCTTCATTTTAAGGTTTTATCTTTATTCGTTTAACTGCAGTGCAACAGAGCTGAGCAGTGCTGTCGTGGACATGTTTAGTTTACTTAGTTTCTCTTAAATTGTGTTTAGACGTCTGGTCGCCTGCTGGAGAAGGTTTCCAGGTTCTCTCTCTCTCTCTCTCACACACACACACACACAGATCTCCAGCATCCATCACAGAGTGTGTTGTATGATCTGAAGCAGGGCTTTTAACCCTTTCTAAGGATTGACTGACTTTGTAAAGCTGATTAGTAAGCTGCTAGAGTGTCATGTTTTTAATTGTACTGCTATCGTGAGGTCCTGTCCTCGCTTTAGGTCTACTGCAGAATAACCTTTCATCTCCTCTTGTATTGTTTCTGCAGTTACAGTAACTCTAACCATGTCTTTAAACTTATTTCCTTTTAGAGCATTATTATTATTATTATTATTATTATTATAGCAACGCGTTTTAGGGTGTTTTCTTCTCGTATGTTGAAGCCGGCGGTGTTCCCATCATAGCACAGTAATCTATGTTTGAGTTTTCCTAAAAACGTATATAGTTTAGATTCAAACACACACACACACACACACACACACACACACAGAGTTCCCTACGACCCCCATGCTTATAGCTTGAGCTCTATATGCTTGAAAATCACATTTTCTTGTGTTCAAAGAGAAATACGCCTATTACGCATAGCTGTAGTTATAATTTTTCTAGTGTATTCGCAATATATAAGCAACTTTTAACGTTCTGTTGACTACTATATTCTCATTATTCTAAGGTAAGTATAGCTGGTTTGAAGTATTCTACAGGTAAGAAACACCCTGTTGTTATTCACATCGCTATGGTACAAACTCCATCTGTTATTTTCTCCACACAATCGATGAATTTGTCGCTCATCAGGGGTGATAAAGGCGTGCGTAAGACACTGACTTCTCTGTTAAATACTCTTGTTGCTATGGCACTGCCATGGTGCTACAATGCTGTTCCCATGGTAACTGCAGTGCAAGAGGATGCGGGCTGAATGAGTGAATTGTTTCACTATGGAATAAGAACTACATCCACTTTGATATGTTACTGAAGTTTTTACGTCATTTACATCTCTGAAATGATTCTCAAGTGAAAACATGTACAGATTGTGTATATAATAATGAGAGAATTCCTCCTTTTGTATGACAATATGAACACAAACCTCTATGAGACTTTAATAGTGAGCGAGTGTTTTGATGATGATGATGATGATGATGGATCAGAATTCTTTCACATGCTGAATAAAGCAAATAAAAATCAACTCTTTAGTCTGTCTGCCTGCTGCTCATCTTGCTTTGCGTCCTTGTATTCAGCGCTAGTGTTTGCTCATCCTATATACTGTACTGCTATTTACTGTACTACGCTGTCACATAATCTGCTGCACTACAAGTGCACACATTTTCTGTATGCATGGAATACCTTAAACGTGTGTCGCATACAAATGATGCTTGGTATCCCGTGATGAAATGTTCAGCTTCATTTTAGTATACAGTAGCTTAAGCACGGACAAGAAATTGAGACTGTTAAAGTTCCTCATCAATAACAGCTTTCTTTTTGCAGGCACTCAGCTGACTGAATGCAGCAGTTTCTGTCTAGTATGTGGAATATAGTATTGACAGTGCGAACAGTGTGATACGTTTTCTAGTATTAGTGTTTTCTGTCGTGCAGTGAGACGTTAAACTACATATGAAGAGCACGGAAGAACCGCTCAGCTCAACTGTAATCCATTATTCCTCACACATCCGCTTTCCTTTTATTCATTGCTTACTCGCATAGGAGAAAGAGGCATATGAAATATTGATAGACAGAGAGAGAGAGAGACAGGCAGAGGAGGGAGGGACATGGAAAGACTTCCAGACAATAAAAGAGCAGAGAGAGAGAGACTCTAGGCTGATACCGTGCAGCAGTACAGATGACAGGAGTGTCGCTTGTTCTTGTTGATTGTGCTGCCGTTTAGTGAACCTGCTGCACCTCCCCCTCTCAACACCCCCACAGTCCCACAATCCTTTGTGAAGCTGCTGCTCACTCTTATTAAAGGTTGCCTAGCAACAGACCGGTGCAGGGGGGGGGGTGATGTGTAAGAGGATAATCATCTGAAGCTCCACCCACTCCAGTGACTCACACCAGCAAAGATTCCTGAACAATTATACAGTGAGACGCACCAGACTGCAGCGCCACACACGCTAATAACACACAAAATTACCACTGCAGCGCCTCACACGCTAATAACACACAAAATTACCACTGCAGCGCCACACACGCTAATAACACACAAAATTACCACTGCAGCGTCACACACGCTAATAACACACAAAATTACCACTGCAGCGTCACACACGCTAATAACACACAAAATTACCACTGCAGCGTCACACACGCTAATAACACACAAAATTACCACTGCAGCGCCACACACGCTAATAACACACAAAATTACCACTGCAGCGCCACACACGCTAATAACACACAAAATTACCACTGCAGCGCCACACACGCTAATAACACACAAAATTACCACTGCAGCGCCACACACGCTAATAACACACAAAATTACCACTGCAGCGCCACACACGCTAATAACACACAAAATTACCACTGCAGCGCCACACACGCTAATAACACACAAAATTACCACTGCAGCGCCACACACGCTAATAACACACAAAATTACCACTGCAGCGCCACACACGCTAATAACACACAAAATTACCACTGCAGCGCCACACACGCTAATAACACACAAAATTACCACTGCAGCGCCACACACGCTAATAACACACAAAATTACCACTGCAGCGCCACACACGCTAATAACACACAAAATTACCACTGCAGCGCCACACACGCTAATAACACACAAAATTACCACTGCAGCGCCACACACGCTAATAACACACAAAATTACCACTGCAGCGCCACACACGCTAATAACACACAAAATTACCACTGCAGCGCCACACACGCTAATAACACACAAAATTACCACTGCAGCGCCACACACGCTAATAACACACAAAATTACCACTGCAGCGCCACACACGCTAATAACACACAAAATTACCACTGCAGCGCCACACACGCTAATAACACACAAAATTACCACTGCAGCGCCACACACGCTAATAACACACAAAATTACCACTGCAGCGCCACACACGCTAATAACACACAAAATTACCACTGCAGCGCCACACACGCTAATAACACACAAAATTACCACTGCAGCGCCACACACGCTAATAACACACAAAATTACCACTGCAGCGCCACACACGCTAATAACACACAAAATTACCACTGCAGCGCCACACACGCTAATAACACACAAAATTACCACTGCAGCGCCACACACGCTAATAACACACAAAATTACCACTGCAGCGCCACACACGCTAATAACACACAAAATTACCACTGCAGCGCCACACACGCTAATAACACACAAAATTACCACTGCAGCGCCACACACGCTAATAACACACAAAATTACCACTGCAGCGCCACACACGCTAATAACACACAAAATTACCACTGCAGGACCACACACGCTAATAACACACAAAATTACCACTGCAGCGCCACACACGCTAATAACACACAAAATTACCACTGCAGGACCACACACGCTAATAACACACAAAATTACCACTGCAGCGCCACACACGCTAATAACACACAAAATTACCACTGCAGGACCACACACGCTAATAACACACAAAATTACCACTGCAGCGCCACACACGCTAATAACACACAAAATTACCACTGCAGGACCACACACGCTAATAACACACAAAATTACCACTGCAGCGCCACACACGCTAATAACACACAAAATTACCACTGCAGCGCCACACACGCTAATAACACACAAAATTACCACTGCAGCGCCACACACGCTAATAACACACAAAATTACCACTGCAGCGCCACACACGCTAATAACACACAAAATTACCACTGCAGCGTCACACACGCTAATAACACACAAAATTACCACTGCAGTTGAATGAGTTTGGTTCATGCTTGATAGGGATGGGCTTATCGATCCTGAAGTCATTGATATATATATCGATACTGATGCAAGTATCGAAAGTATCGATATTCAAATTAAAAAATATCGATACGAAGGTGTTTTATTTACCAGTAATTTTGTCTAACAAAAATAAATTAAGGCGTACAATATGCACTGAATTGGATGAATAACCTATGTTAGTGAATAATTGTGTAGAATAGAACTATTTTCCTGCTCATCTGAACACATGCAAATGTTGTAAGACAAAACCAATCAATCACAGAGAGCGTTCACTCCCAAAAGTATCATAGGAAAGCATTGACGCTTTTGTGAACGGCAGCCCAGAACAATGCTTATCAGAGGACAGAAAAAACATGTTTGAGTTATTTCACAATTAATAAACTGAAATTGTAGCCTACATAGTTTGTGCAATTACATTTATTTAAATTGAACGTTAAAAGTTCATATTGATCATGTTCTATTCTGTAATGTTAGTATAAATCATACACTGTAAGAATAAAAATGTTGCATTTTATGCATGCAACAGCCTGTCACTGGCAGTCCCTTATGAAAATGAACCATGGTTTTACTAAAGTGACTGTAGTTCAACTATAGTATTTGTAGATTTCCATGGTTACCACTACAGTAAACAGTTTAAGTCAAGTCACCTTTATTTATATAGCGCCTAACAATACAGATTGTGTCAAAGCAACTTTACAGTGTCAAAATAGGAAAATATCGTGTCAATAAAGCAAAATGACAATAGTAAACACTAAATTTTCAGTTAAAGGCAGTTCATCACTGAAGTTCAAGTTCACGTTTATTTATAAAGCACATTTAAAAACAACAAATGTTATACCAAAGTGCTGTATAATTTATAAACAATTAAATAATATCAAAAGCAACAAAAAAATAAAAAAAGATACAAATAAAAGCATGCAAAATAAACCATAAACAACTTTATAACCCAACATTCTCAGGCAACACCACAGGCTTAAGAGAATAAATTAGTCTTCAATCTAGATTTAAAAGAGTCCAACGTCGGCGAGGATCTCACGGCAACTGGAAGTGCATTCCACTGTTTAGGAGCTGCAACTGCAAAAGCTCGGTCACCCTTAGTCTTTAAAGGCGACTGGGGAACAGAAAGAAGCAGTGATGATTCTTGAATTCAGTGATGTCATCATCCAGCTCAGCTCAGTTTAAATAATATCTTTGCAATCAAGTCAACGATATCGCTGGAAATGAAGCGTCCCCAACTAAGCAAGCCAGAGGCGACAGCGGCAAGGAACCAAAACTCCATCGGTGACAGAATGGAGAAAAAACCTTGGGAGAAACCAGGCTCAGTCGGGGGCCAGTTCTCCTCTGACCAGACCAAACCAGCAGTTCAATTCCAGGCTGCAGCAAAGTCACATTGTGCAGAGGACTCGTCTGGCTCCTGTGGTCTTGTCCCGGTGGCGAAATTTAAATAGCAAGATTTTAAATCTATAGGATGTTTAATAGGGAGCCAGTGCAGTGTTGACAGAACCGGGCTAATATGGTCATACTTCCTGGTTCTAGTAAGAACTCTAGCTGCTGCATTTTGGACCAGC
>JADLZM010018660.1:146309-173271 GCA_018148995.1 Sinocyclocheilus maitianheensis | reverse complement strand
GAGAGAGAGAGAGAGTGTGTGTGTGGCCACATGGACACAGTCATTTGAACTGCAAGGTGCAAGAGTTTCCTAAAGGATGAGAGTAAATAATATCTCATACACATTACGAACTATAAGAAACTGTAAAATGTGAGACACTTATTTCCCGTGATTATTATAGAAGGATCATATAAGACTAATGTAGACTCTGTATGCAACAAGCCTTAATCAAGCTTACATCTGTGAGGGATGCCTGGTTGATATTTTATAGAGCTTATATTAATATGTAGGTATTCTTACTCGTTAACAGCTTGTACAAATCTTGCGAGCAGATCAATGAAGAGAAACCTAAGTGAAACTGATCTGTGTTCAAACGTGTGCAGATATGAATGAATCAGCAGAGTGTGTCTCAGCAGCAGAGTCTGAAGCGTGTCTGTGAGCTCGTGTGGCGACAGCAGCAGCTACAACAGGGCAGACCAGCATAACCCTTGGCCAATCACAAGTCATTCTTACTGAATTATCCACAAACCTCAAAGAATAAAGTTTATTAACACATGTGAAAAGCTGTATTCGTTCATATACTGAGTTTCTGTCGGCCATAAACAGCTCAGCTGACTGAATCGGGCCCGCTCAGCCTCTTTTGGTCACACTTGGTATCTTTTCCCAATAGCTTCTACCCAGTGGGCGATTGATTCGAGATTCAAGACGGTGTTGAAAAGACATCAAATTCACATCAAAATTAACATCAGGAAACAAGTCAAATATGCGAATCGAACTGACGTAAAAACTGGACATGACGTTGATTTGATGTAAACTGGAGGTCAAGCATATCGGCCTACATATACTTTCAGCCAGTTTGAGCGTGGGATAACTTTCTATACGGTGTGGGAGCCGCTGGCTTCAGTTGCTTCACTGCGTGCTGAATGAGTGCACTCAACTGCATGCACTGTACAGGGATTAGAGAAGAGCGGTTCCAGACACACCCCATCACTCATTCCATCCATAGTAGCTGAACAGTGACTCTGTTATTGTCTTCTTGCATTATTGGCAAACTATTCTCTGTAAAGCTGACACAATCAGTTTGTATAAAGCACTATAGAGCTCTTATAGACTCTTTGGTATTTGAGTTAAAAACACGTCTTAATGCTGGATGTGTTTCAGCTTGTGTCTTCTCCAGATGTTCACTGATGGACTGGAGTGCTGTGGATTATTGTGCTGTTTTTATCAGACTCTCATTCTGACGGCACCCATTCACTTGCAGTGAGACGCTGATGCAGTGCTGTATTTCTCCATACCTGATGAAGACACACACTCATCCTGATGGTGAGCACATTTGCAGCATTTGTTTTTCTTAGCAAACAGGCATTTAATGGGGTGTGGCCAGAATAAGTCACATGTTTGTCATGTCAAGCATTCATTGGCTATGGGCTATTCGAACAGTTTTCAGCTACAGAAAATGACAAACACGCATTCGTATCCCCATCACGACCAGAGTACAGTGGATATAGAAGAAGACTGAGAACAATAAATACATCACATCTATGTCACCTGCAGAAGCTTTAGCGTTCAGAGAGAATGAACGCCACGAGCTCAGCTTTGCTAGCACTGCATCTACAGGATGCTTCTCTTCTCTTCCACACACGCCTCGTTCCGGTGACTGTAGCGCTCAACAAATGCAGCATTTTACAATCACACCATGAAACAAATATAACACACAACAACAATCCCATGTCAAGATGGAGGCCAGGCAAAGCCTTGGCGCGTGCGATGCTGGTTTAACTTCGAACTGAACAGGTACAGACGCTGAAGCGAAGTCTGGCTGGAACAAGCACTGATGGAGAGCTATTGGTGTCTGGAAACTGTGGCCTAATGATCCGCACTCAGGCTGTGATTCAGTTGCTGTGGCAACCGTGATGGGAATAGCATTGTGGAGCTGGGGGTGGGGAGCATGTGACGCGAGCCCTTATCAGACGAAGCCAATCAGAGCGGCCCATCCATCGCCCTCAATTAGCCAGCGTTCGTTAGGACCTCAGCACACTAGCGCAAGTATGCGACATGCACACTACAGAACAGCAGCCCACACGCGTCTCTATGTTCTCGTCCAGACCCTTGAAAGCAGATCGATCAGCCAGCGAGGGCGGGATCCCCGCTCGCCTGTAGTGATGACTGCGAGCGTCAGCGGAGTGCGTGCGTCGCGGCGTCGCGTCTGACGCGTGTGCGTGATGGATGCGGTGCGCGCGTGAGGGGGGCGGGAGCGCCTGGACCGCTCGAGCGCCTCTGCCTCGTTCTCTGACGCGAGAAAGACAAAAGAAGAAACCCGGCAGAAGGGGAACGCGTTCGTGCTCGCGGAGTATCAAGGCCCGCTCGGTTCCGTGAGGCGGCTGTGCGCGGCGCGAGAGCCGCGGGTCGGTGCAGGCGGAGCGGCGGAGCGCGGGACTCGAGCCCGGGGAGATCGGACGGGCCTGTCCGGTAAAAACATCACATTATCAGACGTTTGTGTTGGTTTGAACGTGTCCGTTTCCAGCGTGTGTGCGTGGTTTCTCCTCAGAGTCGTGTTTGTGTGTCGAAGCGTGTCGCGTTCAGAAACCAGCGCGTTGTAGCTGTGTTTCTGCGCGAACCTGAGCCATGCTAAAGGCTAAAGCTAATGTGCAGAGCTGTGCTGGGTTCTAGATGGTTCGAGTCAGTATCGTGTCGGAGCTCCATCAGTGTTGTCTCATGAACAGCTCCTCCTCCTCCTCCTCCTCCTCCTCCTCCTCATCGTCGTTATTTCAGGTTTCAGTAATGATGCAGAACCTGAGGAGCATCTTCAGCTGAAGTACACACGCCTGTGAGCACCATCTCTAGCGGCTAGCGGATCAGACACAGCACTGGTCTGACTGGAAGACAGCAGCCATACACTCGCTGCTATTGTGCCAGAGACAGCAGACACGTGTCCACATGACTAATGATGCCATTAGAGCGCCGGGACCCTCATTAAAGACTGGGCTAATTAAACACCCAGACCAGATGCCACACTTTCAGACCGCACACCCAGAGTCTGCAGACTCCTGCGTTAGTCGCTGCAAGACTCTGTTTTATAGTGTTATATATTTATATATGATTCGGTCAGCATGGTTTGTAACGGGAGGTTTTCTTCGCTACAGTGAGAGCATGCAGCGACTCTAGTTAAACGCAGGCTTCGGTCTGTGCCAGAGTAGTCTGAATAACCGAGTCGATACTGAAGGTTAGAACTGATGGATTTTTTTAGGCTATACAACTGCTTAAATTACACTTAATGAAGTTTTTATAATAAAAGTTACAATTACATAATGTCTACTTAAATTAGTTTAAAATATATATATAAACATAATGGTGGCTGTCAAAAACTTGATGGGTTTATTCAAACATAAATTAAACATTGAAGAACAGTAAACATTATAATGAATGTTATATGGTGCATATATTCAGCAGAATGCCCCTCTCTACGGTTTATTTTTCTATCTGACTAATGAGTTTATGGTCACCGAATGTGTGTTTCTGAGGTAAATGTGGCGTGGCATTGTTTACAAGCCGTTATATTGAGGTCTTTGCGCGGCTGAAACACTGATTGAGCGATTACATGAGACGGGATACGGATTGTAAAGTCGTACTCTTTCTTTTAACTTACCTTCGGATGATTAGTCATGTTTATTTTGTGCTATAACTAGTAGTAAAGCGGAGGAGATGGATCAGTTCAGCGATCACTCCACATTAAACGGCGCCAAAACGGCATTTATTGTTTAAATACTGCAATACATTGGACAGAATTTGAAATCTGAGACCGTTTCATATTAAAAGCACCAACGCACAATGCTTATTGTGATATATTGGTCGGGAAGTGCCCTTCAATGTTATGTCCATTAACTGAAAACAGGCTAGAATAATCGATTCTTGGGATTTAAGAATCGATATCGTTCCGTAACAATGAGAATCGATTATAATCGAGATATTGATATTTTTTACCCAGCCCTAATACGTAGTGATCAGGGAATGTCAATAAAACCCCACCGTAACAGTCGTACATCTTTAGGGAACTATGGAATCCATTTTAGTTTTCCCAAATTATGTTTTATATATATATATATCCCCCCCCCCCCCAAATTCTGTGTTTTTGGTTTAATTTGTAGTCTTTAAAAACCATGTCTATTCAGTTGAGTTCTTAAAAGATATTAAAACTGATAATTTATTATAATTTTAACAGTAATAGGGCCCTATGAAGCCTTATGATTTTGCATTAATTTCTCAATTTTGTGATTTCTGTTGTATTTCTTTGTGTTTTGTTATTTAATACAGTTTTATCATCAAAATATTGTAATTGATATAAAACAGTAGTACAGTGTGAAGACTCGCAGTGACTGAGCTACACTGTGAACCGCTGTTCGTCTCCAAAGCTACATTCACCAGTGTTTAAAACATTAGCTCTTATGAATATGTGACCCTCTGAATGAGTCTTGATTTGTCACTAGGGCTGCACGATTAATCGAATGCGATTGTCATGCGCATTTCATTAGTAAAGCCGGTTCTGTGATCAGCAGGAGATCATCATCACGTGCTTTCAGACGGAGCAGCATTTACTACACAGAGCCGTAGTTCACTGAGAAGCTACGCAAACAAAACCACAGACGATTTAATCGCACGATTCTGAAATCAAAGAAATCGTTGGCGATAATGACAGCTGCTTGCGTAGCTTCTCAGTGAACTACGGCTCTGTGTAGTAAATGCTGCTCCATCTGAAAGCATGTGAAAATACCACATTTAATAACATATTTTTACTCCAAACTCACTTCATAACGTCAGTCGAGTGTTTGAAATAAATCCTGAACAAGGCACGCAACATATTTCATAGTATTTAAGCAGTGATAAAGGCATTTCATTATTATATACTTTATTTTAATGACAATTATAATAATAACTCAGATAAACCGTATATTGCCGTAGTCGTGTTTAGTCACATTGAATCAATGAAAGCAGTTGAATCTTCTGTTTATTCAGCTGCAGCGATAGGCATTTTCTGGGGTTCTTCTGCGAGGCGTATTTGGAGTTTCAGCGCGAGAGCGCCCTCTGGCCTTCGGATGGAGATTTACTGCTGATCATAGAACCGTGCTTCACTGAAAGATACGCACAACAATCAGCTTCTGCCGAATCGCGATCTCGATTCCATTTAGATTTATCGTGCAGCCCTAATTGCCGCGGTTCTGATTGACTTGGCTGCTTGGGAAATAAGCTTCAACGCTTCATCATAACATGCGCAGAAGAGTTTTGAGTCTGAATGATGGCAACCGTGTGTTTGACAACAATACAGACACTCCACAGTCTGCACACTGCATACTGCATTCATTACACGATTTACAATATATCATTTAATAAGTGCTCTCGGGAGCAGAACTGTGACTGTTCAATGTTTATTCATTGAGAGCTGATGAAAATAATCCAGATTACATGCGTGAAGGGTTCGTGAATCTGAATCCAGCAGGTAAACATCTGTGTGATTATTACGTTTACGCCATTAACTGAACTGTTGTGCCATTCTGCTCTGAAACATTATTAAAGCTATTTTTAAAATGCATGTTTTCACAAATTTGCTAGACTGCTGGTTGCATGTCATTCGTCACACTCTGCTCTTCGTAGATATTAAATATTAAGAAAAGTCAAATTAACATCTCATGCCCATTCATGTATTTATTTGCCAAGTAGCAATATACAGCATCAGAATTTTACTTCTTGCACTGTTTTTACAGCTTGGTTTCAAGAAATACTCTGAAACCTGCAGTGTGTTATTGTGCAGGGGACTCTGGTATGATTTAATGAAGATCCATCTGATGTCAGGAACACTCATTTAAACTAGGGCTGGGCGATACGGCCAAAAAAAATTATCACAATAAAATTGTTCATATGAGTCGATATCGATAATTATCACAGTACATTTCAAATCTTTATTTCTTTCAGTTTAAAGGCAGATTTTTGCTCCTGAGTGAAAGTCGTTTAAACCAGACCGTTAATTGTGGATTTAAACGACTCTTTATGGTCAGAACATGACAAACGCTTCACGTCATTTTTCCTTAACAAAATAAATATCTTAATAGAAAAATTAATTTCTTAGTTTCTGTATGTTGTAATGAGTGATATTGTTTCTAATCATGACACAGGTTTGTGATGTGTGTCTTCAGCACAGTTTGCAGTGTATGCTCCAGTATTCATAATAGTACATTTTCTGTCTCTTAGAAATGCACGTTTGACAGTAGCTTGAGTTGACAGTAGTAGTAGCTTGAGTAGTTAGGAAATTTACGTTCATTATCAAAAACCGTAACATCTGCAAACATTGCAACGATCTCATTTTTATATGGGGAAATTTAATTATTCAGATTGTTTGAGGTTTATTAAAGGAGTAGTTCACTTCCGGAATAAAAATCTCCAGATAATAATTTACTCTCCCCCATGTCATCTGAGATGTTCATGTCTTTCTGTCTTTAGTCGCAAAGAAATTAAGGTTTTTGAGGAAAACGTTCCAGGATTTTTCTCCATATAATGGACTTCAATGGGGACCAACGGACTGAATACCCAGATTGCAGTTTCAGTGCAGCTTCAAAGAGCTCGACACGATCCCAGCCATCAGTCGTTTTCTTAAAAAAAAAATGTATATACTTTTTAACCACAAATTCACGTCTTGCCCTAGCTCCGCAATATGCATATTATGTAGTCACGTTGGAAAGGTTGCACGCGGTCAGCTCTTCAGCTGTGTGCTCCGGTTCAGAAAGGAAGAGTAGGGCGAAAAACTCCATCTCATTTTCTCCATCTCTATAATCGTCCATCGTTGATTTACCTCTTTTGTAAAGGGCGTTTGACTTTCTTTGCTCGTTCGCTTTGTAAACACTGGGTCGGTGCTTCCACTTGCTTCACGCGTGACCTTTCCAACATGATTACGTCATGTGTGAAGTCCAGCTAGTGCAAGAAATTTTGTGATCGGATCGGTTCTGAAAATATGGTATCGGTGCAACCCTAATCCAGGGCTTTATAATTAGCAGTATTTTAGTGTGCTTTCACACCTGCCCCGTTGTTTGGGAAACTGGCGTGTTTCTCCCCTTGGCTCGGTTTGTTTGGGCATATGTGAACACGGCAATCGTGCTCGGATCCGCGCCAAAACAATCGGTCCGAGATCGCCTGAACGAGGTGGTCTCGGCTCGATTGGAAACGAACTCTGGAGCGGCTCGGTTGTAGTGAGAAAGCAATCCGATCTAACGGACCAACGAACCAGGCTATATCACAATGTATAATGGGTAATTACATAAGTTCCGTGAAAAGCATTAGCTTTGTTGTTTTGCTAATACCTCAAAATGAACCTGTGAATGTCTGTGGGTGAACACGTCTTCGCCATTCAAAATCAAAGAGCACTTTTTCATTTTATAATGCCGTCTTATTGCTCTTCTTCCTAGTAGGTGCATTTTAAAAACGTTTTCCCCTATGAATGCTGGAATCCTGCTCAAAATGATAAATTAATATAATGACAGCTACAAAAACAACAACAATAAGCCCACAAAGCTGTTGTCGTTCCATCTTGACGGGTGAAATGCGTGACAGCTCAGTGGAATCCCGGAAAATAAACCGTGGAACTTTGACCAATGAGACAACAGTTTACTCGCGCATGACTTGCATTAACACATTTGGTCCGTTTAGAAACATTGCCGTGTGAAAGCGAACCGCACCAAGAATAAAAAGCAACATTGTAATAATTTTAATCCCTGTTTCGGAACAAAGCAATCAATCTACAGGTGTGAAAACACCTTTAAAATCTATAGGATGTTTAATAGGGAGCCAGTGCAGTGTTGACAGAACCGGGCTAATATGGTCATACTTCCTGGTTCTAGTAAGAACTCCAGTTGCTGCATTAAGCAGAAGGAATAAAAACTTCGCTTTCCATTCTTATTTGATTTTTATGATTTCATCATTGTCGTAGCGTTCATGATCAAATGCATCACTGTATAAGTGCCGTTATTTGCAGTCCAATGCATGCACCTAGACTGTGCTAGTTGATGTTTGGAGAGACATCAATATAATACTGTAGAAGATTATTTCTTCACATGAACACAAAGACTTTTAGAAAAATAATCCGTAGAGTCCATATAATGCAAGTGTAACAGATCCCTGAAGTTGACACTTCAAAAAACATGGCAAAAATATCAACATGATGGTAATCCATACAACCAGAGTTGATGAATCGGTGTCTTCTGAAGCAAAACGATGTGTGTGTGAGAAAAATACCAAAACCCATCTATGACTTTTGGCTGGAAGTTAGGATTATATTTCAAAATGTTTTTAATAGTAGTATATACACACTCCCATTGTTTAACTTCAGAAGACATTGATTCATCACCTGGGGTCGTATGGATTACCATCGTGGTGGTGTTGTGTGGTTTTTGATGCGTCCACTTTGGGGTTCCCATGCACTTGCATTATATTGACTCAGTCAGATGGATTATTTTTCTAAAAATCTTAATTTGTGTTCATCTGAAGAAAATCAGTCATATACATCTGGGACAGCATGAGTGTGAGTAAGTGATGAGAGAATTTTCATTTTTGGGTGGAGTATCCCCTTAACATCTTTGAAAATAAGATTTAGGATTTCATGGCCGTTTAAATGTTTGGATGTAATTGTAGACTGACTACAGACAAATTGACTCCAGATGGAGTGTACTTGGGTTGTTATTTGGTTGTTTAAAATAGGAATGTAGCACTAAAGCAGAGTTCTCAGTTAATATGTAGTAATATATAATATAAACTGTCTTTTCTCTCTGTTTTCAGAACAACTTCCTGTTTCCAGAGAGAGAAAGATATCATATTGAGAGGATTAAAAGAGCAACTGGATGGCATGTCACTGACCATGGAAAACCTGAAGCTAGGACCAGCTACACTGAAAAATACCCTACTGTAATGGGCAAGGATTGGACGTTCTAAGAAAACATCAAATTTGCTGGACTGAATAACTAACATGGGAATAGACAAATGTTTGTTGGCAAAGATCTTAATGAAACATGCTTGAGCACGTGCCGAAAATCCTTGTTACACAGGAAATATGAAAAAAAATCATGATCTTGAAGTATTGATCTTTCTCAAGCTATTTACAGGGTCAGTGAATACATGTGCCAACTAGAGAAAGCTTTTTTTTGTTTGTCTGTTGCAAACCTGTTACTGAACTGTTATAATTCTACTGCATGGCTGCTATCCACATCCGTTCGCACAGTTACCAAATGGCAAGGATTTGTTTCACACTACAGTATCAAGATATTGACATTATCTTAATGAAACTTACTTGAGTTGCTATTTTGGTGGAGTATTTTTACCTCTTGGCTAATAGACATTTTGTGATAACACTAAACCTTCATTCATCATCTTTTTCCAGAGATCCTTGGATCTAGTGCCAAACCACGTAGTGGCATTTGTGACACCGTTTCTGTGAATGAATGTGCAGCTGCTGCATTGCCCATCTTCACATTGTTTTTACTTTTTAACTTGAGCAGCAAATTGAATCTCCTGGTTTTCTAAATCTCAGTTACGACATTGGCTGGGGCCTTCTACATTGCTGTTACAGATGTGTTTTTAGATTTCTAATACTAAGCATTCCAGTTTGCCATTTGGGTCCTTTTGATAAGAAAGGTAGCTAATAACAGCTTTTGAAAAACTGTAAACACAAAAATGCAGAACTTTCCCAACAGTCCAGTCCCTCTTCATCCGGGGTTTAGCCGGGGAGGAAGTGTTGTCAGTTCCCCATATCAACCCCACCCTTCGGACCTTCAGATATCTCCCAGAAACTCAGAGGACTATGCGACCATGCAGCAAGCTCACCCTACCCTGCAGAGCCATGGGCTGCACCTGCGGAGCCAACAGCATCTTCTACATGCTCCTCCTATACACGGCTATGGATCCAGAAGAACAACTGGAGAGATGACGCAGGGAAACACTCACAGTGGAGGAGGAGGAAACTCTTACCGTAAGGACAGTGTGGATTATTATTTTTCTGTGAGTGGACGAGAAAGAAGCAGAAGAGGCGGAGCATCGTATGGCGTGGGATTTAGATACACAAACATGGATGGACATGCGCCTCATCAGTACCAACACTTATCTGGTTCAGGGTCATCCTCTGGAATGATTTCTCCCTACTCTATGGATTATGGCTCCAGCAGTGCATCTGCAGTTGGAGGTAGTAATTCCAGTGGCGCTGGTTCATTTTCTCCTTCCCAGCAATACAGTCTGGCTCATACTGCTTCAGTACAATCAGGTGCTCAAATGCAGCAACGGCAACATGGTCAGAAATATCCCTCACATCAAGGATTGCACCAAGGTCAGCATCACCGGACCTTGCATTACCCGCTTTCTGGAAACAGAATACCCCCTCAATTTGGACACTATGCCCCCCTTAATGCAACTTCAGGCTCTACTGGAATATATAACTCTCCACCGCAAAGATACGACGTGAGCAGCAGCAGCAGCACGGATGCCAAAATGAATAACTCTCCTACTCCGTCTAATCCAAATACTCAAACAAGTTCGTCTGCTTCAAACAGCTGTGAGAATATGGGACAAAACTACTCATCGGCGGCTCATCCACCATATTCGCCACAATCTCAGTCCCTTAACAAGCATGCCCCCCATTCCCAGTGTACCTCTCAGCACAGCACTGGAGCAGGTTATGAACCCTCCCTCAAAATGCAGCACCAAGGACACTTGCACACCAAACTGCCCCATTCCTCTGTGTCCTCCAGCCCTGCTCTGCCTTCACACCCCTCTCAAGACCTTGCCAAATCTCCTATGCACTCCCAAAGTCAACAGGCTCACATTCATCAGAACTTCAGTCCCATATCTAATCCCTCTCCTGCTCCATCTGCCGTACAGTCTCCGAGCTGCAGCTCTTCTTCGTCTCCACTAATGGGGAGTTTTGAAGGAAACAATGCCACTACTTATCTGCAGCCATCATCACACCCCTCTGTTTCAAATGCTCGCAGCAGCCAAAGCCATGGACGTCTA
The DNA here is from genome assembly GCA_018148995.1 of Sinocyclocheilus maitianheensis. Lineage (NCBI taxonomy): Eukaryota > Metazoa > Chordata > Actinopteri > Cypriniformes > Cyprinidae > Sinocyclocheilus > Sinocyclocheilus maitianheensis. Next base: position 162,258 of record JADLZM010018660.1, on the reverse strand, counting down.
CTGCAGGCCGTACCTCAGCTGAGCCCGACTCCCAATTCAAATAGCAGCATCAGTAGTTGTGGTAGCGGTGTAGGAACTAAATCGGCTGTTTTGAACCATAGTGCAGGGATCGGTCATGCTGCCGTGAGTCAGAACCGAATGGGACTAAGTCTTCAGGGTGGTCCAGGGGAAGATGTCTCCCTGTACCCTCATGACAAACTCTTGCAGGATCCTGGTCTAAATAGTCTCAATGCTCTGACCTCTCAAGTGGAGAATCTACCTAATACAGTGCAGCATATGCTTCTAACAGACACTGTGCTGCCCCTGAAGAAAAGCAGAGGCAGTGCACATCACCTTCAGATGCAGCAAGGATCTCAGTCTTTATCAGGCAACCAGAACAAATCTGGAAATTCCAGCACCAGTGGTCAGACCTCAGTGAATGAAGAGAGTTCCGAGATGCTGGAAACAAAAGGGCATCAACAAGTAGAACATATGAAAATTAGGCAGGCAAGTGGAACAAGCAACGAATCTGAGCCACAAAGCTACCCATCATCACAGAGCCAGATGCCGTCGGAAGCGAGTCAACAAGTATTGGATCTCCAGGTCAACACTGGAGTCATTTCAACAGCTTCAAAACAACCATTCACTAGAGAGTCTCAATCAAAGACGCCAGAAACCCTGACTCCCTCCTCCTCTTCACCACCATCAGTTCATCCTTCTGCAGAACCCAGCCCAAAACAACCAGTATATCCCCCTGCTCCACCATCTCCTATTCACTCAGCACATCCAAACTGTGTGGCAGAAAAAGACCTTTGTAATGATGATGATAGTGGAATGAAGGGACGACAGATCAAAATGATAAAAGATGAAGAATGTGAAGTTGAAAATGCAGGTGCTTCCTGTTATAGGGAAAATTCAGAGAACAGGCGGTCAGTCCCTCCCACAAAGGATGAAATAGAGACAGATGCACAGCAATTTGAAAATCTGAGTAAAAATGTGAATGTATCAGAGAAACATAATGTTGGGGGTGTTGGGGTTATTGTCTCTGCTCGATCTGAAGTGAATACTGAATCAAGCAAGCACACAGGAGCCAGATCTCCACATTATGGTGTTTCTCATTACTCAAATAAACATAGCAATCCCGAGGACCAACGTGATGTGAATGTCTTAAGAGAGACTAGAAATCACAATGGAGAAGGGGAGATGTGCATGGAAACATATGTGTCACAATATATTTCCCCTAAACAAGAATTTGGCCAAAGCTCTCAACCCTCAATTCAGTCTCACCCAGTGTCATTTAAATACAGTAATCCTGAGGGATATTATAATGCTGCAAAGAGCAAAGGAAAGTTAGGACTAGGGAGTGGTATGGGCACAAATAGATGTCAGAATTATCATCAACTGCAAGCCAACTATGGGTCTATTGGCAGGAAGGAGATTGGGGTTTTTGCTATGGAAGGGGGGAGGGCTATCGTCTCAAGAAGTCAAGATAGCAGTTCTCAGTTTCAGCAATCGTTTCCAAGTCTTTTGCAAGAAGTCCTCCAGGGTCATCACTTAGATAGACGCTATGGGCATCCTGACCAGACATCTAGTGTTCACCAACAACCTCAAGATACGTACCAGCACCGTTATCAAACTAGACTACCTTACAGTATGATTGAAAATTTGAGTCCACATGCAATGGGCTCTCAAACACTTATGAGTGGACTTAATGTCAAGTTCAATCAGATGGCCTCTGGGAAACCACCAAATTCAAGTCAAAATCAGGGATCAGATAATGATATTGTTTTAGGCCCTCCTCATCCCTCTTGGGATTCTGAGGCACATAAGCCCAATGTGACTCATGGGATCACTTTAGAAAAAGGCAAAACCAGTCTGTCTCCCAGCCAGTCCTCCCACATGCAGCAATCATTAGATCTCACAACAGGAGCCCCCTCAAAGCACATTAACTTGGCTGACTATTCTTTGCAGCACAGAAAACTATCCAGATATGGTACCTCTCCTTCTGCTGTGGAACAATTGCTTTTACAGGAAGCTGAGCCATTGGCATGTGGTGTAGGTCCTATCAGTCGCACTCAATCTCAGACATCCTCATCCACAGGACGCCGCTCAGTAATCTGTGATGTGTCCCCTTCTCGACGAACAACACCAGAAAGAGAGAGAGGACATTCTGGTACCTCTGGACCCTCTGTCATTCAGCAGCCATTTTCTTCATCTGGATCAAATGAACAAGAATGTTGCAAGGAAGAATCAAAAGCAAAGAAAGCACAAGACAAGGAGGACTCATTAAAGACAGAAACTGCAGGTCAGAAAACAGATGGTTACTGCAGCACCCCACCGAGTAAGGAATCTAATAAGCCTCTTCATCCCCCTGTAGATGTTGATTCCGATATAGAAAAGACCAGCAGTGCCAAAGGCAACAGAGAAGCCACTAGTAACCTGCCATATCTTTTGCAAATGTCCTCAAATCCCTTGTCCTCGCAACCAAGGCACCAGTCTTTCTCGCAGGCTGTTGACGGTTTCAGAGCATATGGTTTCAGTGACACCATGGATGGACCAAAAATGATCTCCCATCCTACACCTCATAAACCATTCCACACAGTATCAGCATATTCTAAAACTGCACCTTCTACTAACAAGTTACAAATGTTTCCACAGAGTTTACCTCCTCACGTGAGACCCGACTGGACTCCTGACAGACAAAGGCTAAGAGGTATGGACAGGCACGTTCCTCAGAGACTTTCTGAACAGAAGTGTAAATCCGAACCTTCAAGTGATATTTTACCTAGTCCGCATCACCTATCCCGACAGCACTCTTATCCCGGTTCACACTTTGACATGAAAATGTGGGACATTTATCCTGAAAGAGAGGGAGCTGGACAACCCACTACAGTCCCTCATGAGCATGTAGGTTCTCAGCCAGTCACTAATGCTGGCCCCAAACTTGAAGAAGAGGACATTTCAGATAAGAGTGCGGAAAACACGTCCAAATCCTTCCACTCATTGGCTCCAGTTGCTGCTGTTAGCCCTGCTGGGCACACTGGCAAGACTGCCCAAGGGATTCAGCAGGGGCAGAGAGCAACCAAAACTGGAGCATCGGCTGAAACCAACCCTTTAATCATGAGAAGGAGAGTTAGATCTTTTATTTCTCCTATTCCAGCTAAGAGGCAGCATCAGGATGTTCCAGGTCAGCGACCAGGATCAGCGTATCACTCCCCACTATCTCAGTCCCACTCTGATTCGAGACTTGGAACCAACAATTGCTCTGGCAGTACTGATGCTCAGTCAAAATTGCCATCTCCTAAAACACAGCATACTATACCCAACGCTAATTCACCTTCTCAGTCCAAAGCAAAGTTTATTCCCCCAAGAAAGGGTCATGGTCTAAAACTTGAGGCGATTGTGCGAAAAATTACTCCCGGTGTGAAAAAAAATGACTTAAACAATAGTCGAGTGGGATCTGACTTCTCAGAAGTATCTCATTACACTTCTGACATACCAGACCCTGAGGGTGGTACATCATTTTCTGGTGTTCCTCAAGGAGAGGAGGCATGTTTATCTTACCTTGATGACTCTCATACTTTAGATGATCTTATGCCATACAGAGCAGTTGAAGATGCATTCTCGTGTGATTCTCAGACTCTCAAACCAGGTACAACAGCTTCTAGCACTAGTGCCCTCAGGAGTTTGCCAAAAGATTTTGACTTTGGATTAGGTGCTGCTGGATCTTCAGGATCATTGGGTGAAAATGTTAAGGATGATTTTACTTTGTTAGGACCCCTTCCACCAGCTCCTCCATTACCTTGTCCTGTACAGGGATCCCCTCCATCTTCTTCTGCATTGTCTGACATACAGCAGTTCACAAACACTTATCAACAGTTGGAAACACGACGAGGTGAGCAGTCAGCTGCTAACCTGCTGAGGCAGAAACTTCAAGAGACTGGCATGGGCTTTGATGATTACCCAGGTGGGGATTACTATGGGACAACCACTGGCCATAGTCAGAGCTCTGGGCACCACCTTCTGTCCAGAGCTGCTCAGCACCAGATGACTTCTCTCAGGTTGACCAGTTCAGAGCCTAAAACATCAGAAAACAGTGTCCCCAAAGGTTATTTTCCATCAGGTAAGAAAAAAGGTCGCCCAGTAGGCAGTGTGAATAAGCAAAAACGTGCCCAAGCACAAATTCAGAATGCAGCAACAAGCATACCTGCGGATTCTCTTCCCTCACCCACAGCTGAAGCTCAGTCTGTCCCAATCCCAGACACTGCAAGTGAAGTGCCCCAAGTATCAACACCACCTGACCAGAAGCCTTGTCCATCTTTGACACCTCCTGCTCAAATCCAGGTGGTGAAAGTGGATGTAGAGAGCGAGGAGACCCAGCCGGAGTCAGATGTGAAGCCTGCTAGACATAGACAGAAAAAGGGGAAAGAGGGCAATGAGACTCCTGGCAATCAGAGAAGGAGAAGAAGAGGGATGGCTTCCAATAAGAAGCTGGACACTCAGGCGAGCAGTAGGGGAAATATCAGCCCATGTGGAATATTCTCAGAAGCCAGGAATAATGTTTTTGCTCCTTACATACATGTGGAGAAAAATATAACAGAGATTGGGGCTGTCTGTACAATAATTAATGCAGAGGATGAAAAATCAAAAGGTGGAGGCAAAACTGGTCACTTAGGGGTTGATGGCCCGTTAAATACCCCTGTGTCATCTCAACTTTTGGGAAAAGAAAATGAAAATGAAAGAACAAAAGAAAACTGGGTTTCAGAGCCTGTTGATTCTGCCTTGCAGTCAGGGAAGACACTTCCTACGTCTGGATATGTCCTTAGTGGGCCTGTGATATCAGAGACTGGACACACTGGTCGCCTCCTATGCTGCCTTTGCCAGAAATGGGCCAACTACAAACATCTCGGGGATCTCTATGGTCCTTTTTACCCAGCTGAGTATGCAGCCAAGCTCCCTAAGAATCAACCTCAAGTGCGACAAACCTTGTCTTACCATGGGGCAGCTACAACAGGTTTCAGTATGACATCCATTCCAATAGAAACGACTCCCCAGGATACGAGATTACAGGACCCTCAGAATGTGAAGTCATCTACAGATAGTGATTGCACAGTAAGTCAGGCAACAAACCCAACGTCCCCAGCCACCACCATTGGCACTGTCTCTCCCAGCATGGGTGAAGAAATGCCTTTCCAGAATGCTAAGACGAGCAGCTCCACCTCAAAGGTAACTGCTCACACCTGGGATTCGACTGCAGAACTGACAAGCGGGCTGGGCACATCAAAATCTCAAGAACTGGATGGTGAACTTGTACTAAAGCAGTTGCAGGTCGAAAATACACAGCAAAGGCCCCAGCACAGAAAACTGACATCCCATCCACGCTTCAAAAGAAGACATAAGTCCAGTGAGGATTTACCTCGAACTGTCCCTATCAACAGCAAAGCCTCCCTGCCCTTCCAGCCCCCGCCACCCAGCCTGGACTCTCTGAGCACCATGTCCCAACTGGCCCAGCTCCCACTCGTGCCTCTGGACCCCGAGGAGCTATGGGTGCACGAGGGCTGCATCGTTTGGACCAGTGGCGTATACCTGGTCAATGGGAGACTGTATGGCCTTCAGGAGGCACTAGATGGTGCTAGAGATACAGTAAGTGGAAAGCGCTGCAGTTTGTTGGCTTGCCGTATTGTGTGAAAATATGTGACTTGTGTCAAGTATATAGAAATTGTTGTTTATTTTATTTGTAATATTTCTGACATTTCCACTCCTCAGAGCTGCTCTCATTGTGAGACGGTGGGCTCCACACTTGGCTGCTACAGTAAAGGCTGCACACTAAGGTTCCACTACCTTTGTGCCATAGAAGCAGGTGAGATGTGGCATCACCTTGGCCTGCACTTGTTTTATTAAAGCAAAATCCACATGAGTCTTTGTGATCAAATGAGTGGCTGACGTTCAGTGCTAAATCTTTCGGTTTTTAACCTCAATCTAGATTGCTCTCTAAATGAAGACAACTTTTCTCTGAGGTGTCCGAAGCACAAGGTAAGAGAACAAGACTTCACATCTAATATGGAAATGTTAAGAAGCACCAAGATGGATATTTGGAAGACAGTTTTATTTTTCACAGAGCCTAAAGGTATATCATAGTTGCTATGAGACAGTAGCACTAGAAAAACTAGTCCAGGTACTGACACACACGATCCTGATGAGAAGTGTCCATCCTCTTGGTTCTTCTGCTGGTGTGTATCTTCTTGTTTGTGTGTTTTGTGATAGTTCTTAATGAGTCCCTGTTTGTCCTCAGCAGTTTGCCTGCACACTGTTCTTCAGAAAAACCCTGCACATTCTTTGGTTTTCCACATTTGAAATCTTCCCACCAGTGACTATGATTTTGAGATTCATCTGTTCACACTGAGGGACTCAAACACAACTATTACAAAAGGAGCAAACATTCGCTGATGCTAAGGAAGGGAACACATTAAACGAACCCCTTCCCACTTGAGTTTAAAATAATTAGAGGCCTCGGTGTGACTTTTTAAAAAATGTATTTGAACGTTGTTGTTTTTTTTTTAAGATAGCAGCACATTCGTATTCCCATGGCGACACGTTCAGCTTGTCATCAAGCGTGATGCAGTCACAATGCTGCTGTATGATGTAATGGTTTTCATTTTTTCTTTTTATTCAAAAAACGTATTTACTAGAGTAAAATCTCTCACGTTCCAGTGTTCAAATATTCGTAAGTAAATATTTTTAAATTCTTTTATATTGATCAGATTTTTAGTTAAATGCTAAGTTCTGACGGGCTGTGGGCGCAGCAGGGTTTGCTTACAGTCAGAGCCAGATTTGCATGAAAGTGTGTCTTCTATAGTTTTCTAAAGCTTTATAGTTTAAACTCTTTAAAGTTCTACAGTGTTTGACGGGTCAGGTTCTGTTATTATTGCCTCTTCCAAAGGCATGAGTGGGAGCGTCGATGTTTTCTGCTAGTTCTCGTGTGCGGTCGTGTTCATATGCGTTCTGTTTCAACAGAGCAACAGAATTGCCAAGCCTGGAGCAGCGTATCTGGAGCAGTCAGAGAGAGGATGAACATACACTCGACTAATCCCGCACAGATCAGACGTGAGTGCGCTCTTTCTGCAGAGTCTGATGCTGCTGTTTGAGTTCTGTAATGAAAAGCCTGTGCTGTGCTTCGCTCCAGCAGAGAGATCGCGCCTGACTGTGAGGTTCCAGATGGGGTTTCCATGGTTACCCGTGGATGCATTATGGAATGTAAAGCTCAAAGACTTTCTCTAAAGAACACTAATGACTCAGAAAACTGCTATGAAAGAGGTTTTCCGTTTATCACCCGTTCTGCGGGGAAAATGCGTCATCGCCACAAAGGGAGGAAAGGATCGGAGCGGAAGACCTTCCTCGAAGATGAAGAAACGCTAACTGCCTTTCGAAACATGGATTCAGTACACAGAGGTTTTGCAGTGTTTGACTTTTGAGTCCGCTGTTGTCATCTGTTATCTTTGTTAATTCATTCTAGTACGAACTGTGTCGTGGAGTCCGCATTGGGAACAAGAGAACTGAATGAGAGAAGGGGACCATGTGGAAAGAAAAATAGCGCGAGGCAGTGTATTTACACCAGTTATATGTAGTATTTTATCATAACTCATATTATCATTATTTTAAACATCACTATTGCTTTAATCAGTATTTTACCCTTAGAGTGAGACAGAATTCTGAGCGTTTGATGCATTGTCCGTATCACTAATCTGACGGAGGAGGACCAGCCGTTATGACATCACTGACCACACTCAATGACATCATCATCATCATCATCATCGTCACGTGGAAGTCCAGTTGCCACAGAGACGTTGTTGTCATGGAGATGCACATATCTTGCCTTCGAAGGTGTGCCTGTGCCTGTGTGTGTGTGTGTGTGTGTGTGTGAATGAAGTTTTGCTGTGCGTTTGCTTGTTTGTGTGTGTTTTTGATCCTTTGATAAGTGTTCTTATTTTCCACCTCCAAGGGTTTTGTGCTATAGATGAGGGAAAGGACAAGCAAGTGCACACGCATTATTTTTCACAGGATAAAAGCGTACCGATGGACTGCATTATAGGAGCTGCGCTCGGTCTGAACTGGACTCCTGGTTCTTGTGGGATTTACCGTACGTGACGTGGTGAAACTCGTGACGCTTGTGAAGGGGTGGATCTGTCCTGCTTTTGACGGCTGACAGAGACAAACATTCCGGCACCGGTTCAAGGAAACGCAGGCATGAGTGCAAAACTCCATCAACAGAACAATCGCTGTCATTTTTAAAAAAAAGTCTTTAAAAAATAAAAATGCGCAGAAAAGAATCGCCAAATGAAAACATGTACTAGAAAACTGTCAATATGCTTCTGACTCATGAATACAGTTATACAATGGAGACTCTCTGGTCGTTGTCATTGCTGTCTCTCTCTGGCTACTCTTACTGTTTTTGCAGTATATAGCACACATGCTGTTCTGTGTACACAGAATACCTGGATAACCTGCAAACTAAAAAATTATTCAAAAAAACTTGGCTGCAAATATTTTAAAAGCCGAAATATGGGATTTATCTTTAGATAAAAATGCTCATTTTACAGTTGGGGATGCTATACACATTGGAGCTGCTTCAAAATAACATCAGAATTGAATAACTACTGATTACAATGCGTTTTTTGTATAAGAACTAAAGGAGAAACCGGGGTTTGGTTGATCACTGCCACATCATCTGGCTGATCTTTCTCCACTGGCAGCCATTCAGAAGTAGCCGTGTGTTGTCATTAAAATAGTGAGAATATACAGCATTTCACTGTTTTTATCAAGCAACGTTTAAACATATCTTAGATGTTTTATCAGTGATTCTGCCTCGGAGGTTTTTAAACATCAAATGGTTGTCTATTTTTCTTTGGCATCACTAGTGAAGGTTTGAGACTGGATGAATTTGGAAGAGCTACACTGCCAAACTGCTGCTGTGTCTTCGTGTCGGTTATTCTGAATTCTGCCTGTGTGTGTTTTGTGTCATCGGGTAATTGGTCACCAGGATGTCATCTACCTGCAGCTCTGAAGTCGTTAGTCACATGATCATTTAGGTTCAAATGATTGGTTCAAAACAGCCCGGAAATAGAACTAAGGGCTCATGACTGCATGTTACATAGGCTGTGCTCAGAATTACATACTACACACTACTATAGTGTAGTGCAGGGGTCTCCAAACTGGGTCCTGGAAGGCCCTGTCCTCCAGTTTAGTCCTGTCCCGCCAACCCTAATCAAACACACCTGGACCAGCTAATTAAGCTCTTAGGAGGCACACTAGAACTGTCCCGGCAGGTGTGTTGAGGCACGCTGGAGCTCCAGGACCCAGTCTGGAGACCCCTGGCCCTGATGTAGAGTAGTGTTCACTGTAACACCTGTAACTGTGGCAGTGGAGTTTCTTTTAAAAACCTTTTTGCAGTCATGGGCTGAGCATTGTTTGCTGCTTTTTTGGAGCTTGTCTTTAAAATGCCTTATTTTTCATTGACATTTGAGCCAGTTTTTCTAATAATTTTCTTGAGAGGGGATAACGTTCCTATTCAGTCGCTTTGTCATTTGAGCAGTAAATGTCTTTTCCTGTGTGTGTGTGAGAGAGAGAGAGAGTGTGTGAGAGAGAGAGAGAGTGTGTGAGAGAGAGAGAGAGTGTGTGAGAGAGAGAGAGAGTGTGTGAGAGAGAGAGAGAGTGTGTGAGAGAGAGAGAGAGTGTGTGAGAGAGAGAGAGAGTGTGTGAGAGAGAGAGAGAGTGTGTGAGAGAGAGAGAGAGTGTGTGAGAGAGAGAGAGAGTGTGTGAGAGAGAGAGAGAGTGTGTGAGAGAGAGAGAGAGTGTGTGAGAGAGAGAGAGAGTGTGTGAGAGAGAGAGAGAGTGTGTGAGAGAGAGAGAGAGTGTGTGAGAGAGAGAGAGAGTGTGTGAGAGAGAGAGAGAGTGTGTGAGAGAGAGAGAGAGTGTGTGAGAGAGAGAGAGAGTGTGTGAGAGAGAGAGAGAGTGTGTGAGAGAGAGAGAGAGTGTGTGAGAGAGAGAGAGAGTGTGTGAGAGAGAGAGAGAGTGTGTGAGAGAGAGAGAGAGTGTGTGAGAGAGAGAGAGAGTGTGTGAGAGAGAGAGAGAGTGTGTGAGAGAGAGAGAGAGTGTGTGAGAGAGAGAGAGAGTGTGTGAGAGAGAGAGAGAGTGTGTGAGAGAGAGAGAGAGTGTGTGAGAGAGAGAGAGAGTGTGTGAGAGAGAGAGAGAGTGTGTGAGAGAGAGAGAGAGTGTGTGAGAGAGAGAGAGAGTGTGTGAGAGAGAGAGAGAGTGTGTGAGAGAGAGAGAGAGTGTGTGAGAGAGAGAGAGAGTGTGTGAGAGAGAGAGAGAGTGTGTGAGAGAGAGAGAGAGTGTGTGAGAGAGAGAGAGAGTGTGTGAGAGAGAGAGAGAGTGTGTGAGAGAGAGAGAGAGTGTGTGAGAGAGAGAGAGAGTGTGTGAGAGAGAGAGAGAGTGTGTGAGAGAGAGAGAGAGTGTGTGAGAGAGAGAGAGAGTGTGTGAGAGAGAGAGAGAGTGTGTGAGAGAGAGAGAGAGTGTGTGAGAGAGAGAGAGAGTGTGTGAGAGAGAGAGAGAGTGTGTGAGAGAGAGAGAGAGTGTGTGAGAGAGAGAGAGAGTGTGTGAGAGAGAGAGAGAGTGTGTGAGAGAGAGAGAGAGTGTGTGAGAGAGAGAGAGAGTGTGTGAGAGAGAGAGAGAGTGTGTGAGAGAGAGAGAGAGTGTGTGAGAGAGAGAGAGAGTGTGTGAGAGAGAGAGAGAGTGTGTGAGAGAGAGAGAGAGTGTGTGAGAGAGAGAGAGAGTGTGTGAGAGAGAGAGAGAGTGTGTGAGAGAGAGAGAGAGTGTGTGAGAGAGAGAGAGAGTGTGTGAGAGAGAGAGAGAGTGTGTGAGAGAGAGAGAGAGTGTGTGAGAGAGAGAGAGAGTGTGTGAGAGAGAGAGAGAGTGTGTGAGAGAGAGAGAGAGTGTGTGAGAGAGAGAGAGAGTGTGTGAGAGAGAGAGAGAGTGTGTGAGAGAGAGAGAGAGTGTGTGAGAGAGAGAGAGAGTGTGTGAGAGAGAGAGAGAGTGTGTGAGAGAGAGAGAGAGTGTGTGAGAGAGAGAGAGAGTGTGTGAGAGAGAGAGAGAGTGTGTGAGAGAGAGAGAGAGTGTGTGAGAGAGAGAGAGAGTGTGTGAGAGAGAGAGAGAGTGTGTGAGAGAGAGAGAGAGTGTGTGAGAGAGAGAGAGAGTGTGTGAGAGAGAGAGAGAGTGTGTGAGAGAGAGAGAGAGTGTGTGAGAGAGAGAGAGAGTGTGTGAGAGAGAGAGAGAGTGTGTGAGAGAGAGAGAGAGTGTGTGAGAGAGAGAGAGAGTGTGTGAGAGAGAGAGAGAGTGTGTGAGAGAGAGAGAGAGTGTGTGAGAGAGAGAGAGAGTGTGTGAGAGAGAGAGAGAGTGTGTGAGAGAGAGAGAGAGTGTGTGAGAGAGAGAGAGAGTGTGTGAGAGAGAGAGAGAGTGTGTGAGAGAGAGAGAGAGTGTGTGAGAGAGAGAGAGAGTGTGTGAGAGAGAGAGAGAGTGTGTGAGAGAGAGAGAGAGTGTGTGAGAGAGAGAGAGAGTGTGTGAGAGAGAGAGAGAGTGTGTGAGAGAGAGAGAGAGTGTGTGAGAGAGAGAGAGAGTGTGTGAGAGAGAGAGAGAGTGTGTGAGAGAGAGAGAGAGTGTGTGAGAGAGAGAGAGAGTGTGTGAGAGAGAGAGAGAGTGTGTGAGAGAGAGAGAGAGTGTGTGAGAGAGAGAGAGAGTGTGTGAGAGAGAGAGAGAGTGTGTGAGAGAGAGAGAGAGTGTGTGAGAGAGAGAGAGAGTGTGTGAGAGAGAGAGAGAGTGTGTGAGAGAGAGAGAGAGTGTGTGAGAGAGAGAGAGAGTGTGTGAGAGAGAGAGAGAGTGTGTGAGAGAGAGAGAGAGTGTGTGAGAGAGAGAGAGAGTGTGTGAGAGAGAGAGAGAGTGTGTGAGAGAGAGAGAGAGTGTGTGAGAGAGAGAGAGAGTGTGTGAGAGAGAGAGAGAGTGTGTGAGAGAGAGAGAGAGTGTGTGAGAGAGAGAGAGAGTGTGTGAGAGAGAGAGAGAGTGTGTGAGAGAGAGAGAGAGTGTGTGAGAGAGAGAGAGAGTGTGTGAGAGAGAGAGAGAGTGTGTGAGAGAGAGAGAGAGTGTGTGAGAGAGAGAGAGAGTGTGTGAGAGAGAGAGAGAGTGTGTGAGAGAGAGAGAGAGTGTGTGAGAGAGAGAGAGAGTGTGTGAGAGAGAGAGAGAGTGTGTGAGAGAGAGAGAGAGTGTGTGAGAGAGAGAGAGAGTGTGTGAGAGAGAGAGAGAGTGTGTGAGAGAGAGAGAGAGTGTGTGAGAGAGAGAGAGAGTGTGTGAGAGAGAGAGAGAGTGTGTGAGAGAGAGAGAGAGTGTGTGAGAGAGAGAGAGAGTGTGTGAGAGAGAGAGAGAGTGTGTGAGAGAGAGAGAGAGTGTGTGAGAGAGAGAGAGAGTGTGTGAGAGAGAGAGAGAGTGTGTGAGAGAGAGAGAGAGTGTGTGAGAGAGAGAGAGAGTGTGTGAGAGAGAGAGAGAGTGTGTGAGAGAGAGAGAGAGTGTGTGAGAGAGAGAGAGAGTGTGTGAGAGAGAGAGAGAGTGTGTGAGAGAGAGAGAGAGTGTGTGAGAGAGAGAGAGAGTGTGTGAGAGAGAGAGAGAGTGTGTGAGAGAGAGAGAGAGTGTGTGAGAGAGAGAGAGAGTGTGTGAGAGAGAGAGAGAGTGTGTGAGAGAGAGAGAGAGTGTGTGAGAGAGAGAGAGAGTGTGTGAGAGAGAGAGAGAGTGTGTGAGAGAGAGAGAGAGTGTGTGAGAGAGAGAGAGAGTGTGTGAGAGAGAGAGAGAGAGTGTGTGTGAGAGAGAGAGTGTGTGTGTGCGTGTGTGTGTGTGATCGCCGTCTTCTGGAGAGATTCATCTGGATGCTCCTTTCTTTCCTTCAGGTAAGGCCTGTGAACACACACACACACACACACACACACACACACACACACACACTTCAGCTGACAGCAGTTGAAAATGTGAATGTTAACCAAAAGTGTGTGCTTAAGCATTCATAACTATGGATAACATAAAAGCTGGATGATCTTTCTGGGCTTGTGCACTTCGCACTATATATGTGCCTTTTATAAAAAAATTTAAAAACTTATTAAACTTTGATGTGTTTCTTTTGCATTGACGTGATTTAGGCTAAATCTGTTGACTTGTAGCGTCCCATCAGGACAAAAATATCACAATATTCCATATCATGCGATATCGATTCAATTTATCACGATATGAATTTACCATTAATGGGGAAAGAAATGGATGTTACTATGTTTGTTAAACCTTGAGAATAAATGTAAACATAACTTTGTTCACAATTAAGCTCCACAGAGTAAGATAACTTAATTTAGGCACTCATGAAATCCATTTTACTTTTCCTTAAATGCTTTTTTCCATTTTATTTTTCCTGGATTCAGTTTTTTTTATGATTCAATACACATTTATCATAAAAAGTGTTGTCTAATGAAATTAGTTAATAAAACTTGAACAGTTTGACCATTCTTTTATAATGTAATCAAATTAAATGAATTTACAACAGAACGTATTTTTATTGTCAAGCAAGATGCTGTACAACAGAACTGTATAAATTAATTTTAAAAAATACCTTGGTTGTATGATATTCCTTTAAAAAATTAAATTAATCAATAATAATAATACTTTGATGTATTAAATTTCTGTCATAATTTCTTCAAGTTAAACCGGACTTTTATTTTGATGGGTTGTGGTGAAGGTCTTTCCGTTTCAGTGTGTATTTGAGGGTGTTTTTTTATTTCCAAGTAAGTGGTGTAAATCTGCTGCAGTGACTCTCAGAGCAGCTCTGGAGATGAAGGTCATGTCCTCATGTATTGAGACGAGCATCATGTGTGTTTGAGTTTGTGTATCAGACGAAACCGCTCCATTAGTTCACGCAGAACATGCAGATTATTAGCCGCATGCGCTGACTGGCATGCCTTTATTTCTGCTGTGTGATGATAAGACTGTTCAATGAATCCGTTTCCAGTAAAAATGTCCAGAGCTTATCATCGTCATCGATATGTTATTGCTATCTCGATATGATATCGTTTAATCGCACAGCCGTAGAGTTGTCTGTAGCTCTGCCTTCATCTCACCACTGACTGGTCCTCTGTCTCCTTCACCGTTAGTTAACTAACCTCTCTCTCTCCATTTCAATTCAATTCAAATAGCTTTATTGGCATAACAAAAATACATTTTGTATTGCCAAAGCATTAAGACAACAAAGAGAATGGTTTAACATCTGAACATGTACATGAGTAACAGTATTTCAGTTTTGGCTGTTGGAGAGTTTCTCTCTCTCTCTCTGTCTCTCTCTCTCTGTCTCTCTCCTACACACTTCTCCTGTGTGGTCTCTACATCCCTCCCCCCACTGAACCCCCTTCTCTCGATGTCAGTGAAGCCTAATCTGACTGGGTCAAGCGATTAGTCAACAGAAGAGACAGACGGCTGCACGTGAGTGTCCTGCGTAATACTTGGTTATAGATCTGCTGTTGGAATTATTACTTGCTGCTAAGAAGGAATATTTCGTTTTCTGCCTATTTCTACGTTATATTTTTGTTTGCGTTTGTATTTTTGATTGCACTTTCGGGTAATTATAATAACTGCCCTCGGCTAAGAAGGAGCGCGTGTAATTTAATTGCTCCCTTCCTGCGTTGAAGTGCGAACTGTAGTTTCGATTGGAGGAATTGCCCTGCTATAGACTATTGGCTGTGCTAATTAGAAGGCGGCCACAGCTGTTTTCACTTTAGTGTCTTAGACTGTGTATTTATCTGATGTCTGTGCGCTGACGCGGAAGCATCAGCGGAAGCGTTCAGGCCTTCTTGTGTGAAGACCAACGAGGGTAAAGACCTGCGACTTTACCTGCGCGACTTCACCGAGCAACGAAATCGCCCAGGCACTTAAGTATATTTTTGCTCTTCCCTGTACACACTCTCCTTTTCTGTCCTCTCTTTCCCACCTCTATCATGTGCTTCCAAACCATTCCGGTTGTCTCTCGACGACGCTCTACGGTCACACACAAACGGCAACGCAATGTTGCTAACCTGCATCCTATCTCTACATCCTCTACTACACCTCTTTCTTTCTCTATGGGTCTCTGGAATTGTCAGTCAGCTGTCAACAAAGCAGACTTCATTTCTTCTTTTTCTTTAAACTCCACACTTAGCATATTGGGCTTGACTGAGACCTGGATTCGTCCAGAAGACTCAGCAACCCCAGCTGCTCTCTCTAACAATTTCTCTTTCTCTCATACCCCCCGTCAGGTTGGCCGGGGTGGGGGCACTGGTCTGCTCATTTCTAACAATTGGAAATACTCAACCCACTCTCCCCTATGCAATTACAACTCATTTGAATCTCATGTGATCACTATAACAGCTCCCGTAAAACTCCAGGTTGTGGTAATTTACCGCCCTCCTGGGCAAATTCTATCCACCTTCCTAGAAGAGCTGGATGGGCTGCTGTCCTCATTCCCGGAGGATGGCAGTCCACTTTTAGTCTTTGGCGACTTCAACATTCATCTGGACAAGCCTTATGCTACAGACTTCCATTCACTCCTTGCTTCATTTGATCTCAAACGACTTACCACCACAAGCACGCACAAATCTGGCAACCAACTTGACTTAATTTACACACGCAGTTGTACTGCAGACAATATTCTGGTCAAACCCCTACATATCTCTGATCATTTCTTCATTACATTTCAACTACATTTTGCTACCTGTGTGCCACCAACCCCCATACCGGTTACTTTTAGACGAAACCTACGCTCCCTTTCCCCCTCCCATCTTTCCTCCGTTGTATCCTCCTCTCTTCCCTCACCTACCCATTTCTCATCTCTGGATGTGAATGCAGCAACTGACACTTTATGCTC
>JADLZM010018660.1:93426-132296 GCA_018148995.1 Sinocyclocheilus maitianheensis | reverse complement strand
CAAAGAAATAAAGAAATGGGTATGTTGAATAAATGATGACAGAAATTGTTTTTCTAGGTGAACTATGCCTTTAATTATGACTTGTGCCGTCAATGTAGCATCATTGTTTCCCCTGCCATTATGTTAGAGGGGCGGCCCCCCTATAGCGCCAGACCACAACAGATGTAATTTAAAGTTACCTTTCCGATAGAACAGGTCTATATCTTGTTCTTTTATTAAACAAACTAAATAGCCTTATGTTATTTATCTTATTTACACAACGGCATGTCATTTAGGTCTCTACGTTATGGTCGCGCTCTCTGCATCACGCACAGCAGAGTTCCACACACACACACACACACACACACACACGTGCGCGTGGACAGACACACACTTGTACACACACACCCACTCACACAGAGGCGTGGACACACACACACACTTGTCACACGTGTCTGTCATTTTGCACCTCAAGTCATTGTGTCTTGATTTAAAAATGTTTGTACTGGAAAACAAGACAGATACTGAGCATTTTGCAGCCTATCGTGAATCAAAGAGATGTTTGTTGTTTTTTTTTAGATAATTCTTAGAAATAGGAAATCAACTATAGTGATTGAAAAAGTTTGAGAAGTTTTTAAAATTTTGGAAAAATGTGAAACTCTAGATTCAGGTTTGCTCAAGGACTTTACTAAAGGAGGACAGATTTAAAATGATTAATTTGTTTCTTTTTTGATTTCACCACAATGTCACAGCGATGTGAAACGCCCAGTACACACATCCCAGAATGCCTTTCACTGACCTCAGGATGTGAGGACATGAGGACTCTTTATTCTAGCGGCTGCTAGGACTGAATTGTCCTGATGTCTGCGTGAGACGCGGTTCACTAAGTTAGGACTTTCACTGGCTTCTGTCTGGAAAACAGTCAGCCGGAGATTCTTCTGATGAGAGTCTCTAGATGCTGAAGTTCAGTGTGGTTCAGACAGAAAGAGCTGTAAAAGCACTTCAGATTTGTGTGACCATTAAAGCTGGAGAAAATGTCTTAGTGCTGCTGTATTCATATGAAGTGAGTTGTTTTAGTGGGTTTGCTGTTTCACACATTTGCTCCCTGGATCCCAAAAACACCAAACACTTCACAAGTAATGACAAATACGTGCCTCCTTTATTCCTGTTGTTTTCAGTCTTTGCTGTGGTTTTTTGTGAAATGTGTTGCTGTAAGTTTAGTGTTGGACTCTCAGTGAGGAAACAAACACAAACACACCCTAATGAGAAGAAGAAGAGAGAAGCTAGAAATGTTGTTCACCTACCCCTCACAGGAGACTTTCTGCTATTTCAGATTTTCAATACACTCCATTCTGTGTGATTTATAAGCGTTTTGAAAAGTGGGGACATGGGGTAATGTCCTGAAAAGTCACCTTCTCCTTGTAATACCTGTCATACCTTTGTCATTATACACATTTATGTCCTCATTTGTCACAAAAACGTGCACGCACTCGCACTCGCACTCACACACACACACACACACACACACATGGTTCTAACGCTGCTGTCTGTTTCTCACACTCAAGGGCTAAACTATCACTGTTTCTGTTCCTCATTCTACCAGGCAAGAGGAAAAACGTTTCTCGGCTCTGAAGCAGTTTTTAAACAAGTTTTCTTCTTTTGCTGTAAGGCAATAGTTCAGGCGGAAATCACAGTTCTGTCATCATTTAGTCTCCCTCATATCATTACAAACCTGTATGACTTTCTTTCTTCTGTGGAGCATAAAAGTAGATATTTTGAAGAATGTGGAGATCCAAACAACATTGAACCCCATTGACTTTAATTATATGCGTAAAAACACATTTCTCCAAATAACTTTTTGTTTAACTGATAATCTATTTATATTTGCTCTACCTATTTTTTCCCCTTTGTTTTGTTTGTAAAGGAATCTCAGCAACTAGTACAAAACTGTATATTGTTTATTCACATTTCTGATCATGTTATTTTATCCATGACTCAGGATGTTAAAATATACTGATTATTATTTATTCATATTTTGTTCGGTTGTGTAGCAGGAAGAACAGCCACATGTCTCTCTCTCTCTCTCTCTCTCTCTGTGTGTGTGTTCTCAATGACATCCAGACGTTCACATTTGGCTCCAGAGCTCATGAGAACACAACAGCTGTTGCTAGCCCTCCGCACTTCAACACAAGCACACAGGAACACGCCGCTGCGTCACTTCCTGCTTTTCCTATTATTATTATTAGTTACTCATTTTTTAGTAATTAACTGAAACAAATACATTCATAACATTTATTGTAAAAGTGAATGAAAGTTAAGTAGTCCTGCTCGTGTTTGTCCAAATAAGTGTTTTCAGTGTGTTCGGAAGGCACTGTAGGGGTTATACAGTATTAAAGTGTTATCCTTCGCTGCTTCTGATGTCCCAAAATCCTGTGCGTGTGGTTTGGTGTTCGGATTGGAGCTAGTATTTTTTATTTTTTTGGCCCACCCAACTCACCCAGATAAATAGTTCAGTGATTAAATGTTTGCTTGCTCATGTCTGAATCTTACATTGGTTTATTTTGCATCATTTGACAGCGGATCACTCTGAACGCTCCAGTGACTGACCGAGAGCTAATAATGCTAGCAGCCAGACGCATGTACTGCACAAACTCACACATAGGGGATCGCAGTTGAGTTATATTTGAATGTATATAGCTATATATTATTACATGTTTTATGTCACATTTAAAAGTCTATTTATATCTGCGGCCTGCTTCCTTACTTGGTTCTCTTGTATTTCACAATATTATTTTATTGATCAGACTTATACCCATTGTATTCAGTTCACCTATATTGCTTATTTAATTTTGTTATTCCTTATTTAAATTTGATGTCTGGCATCATCAGATCACACTGGGTCAGTGACTGGATTGGATGCCGTGAGTGTTTTTGTTTTATTCGGCCTTTGGTGTTGTGCTGCTGGTTTGATTCTGTCCTGTGTTGTTATTTACTCCTGCTTTTTCTTCCATTCACACACACATCATATATATTTAACTAAGTGTTTAAACCATACTTGTTTTTAAATTTGAAAACTGCACTTTTTAAAATACTTATTCAGTTAAATGTGCTACAGTTTTTTGTGCTGAATGACGAGATATCGTATCGTTCGCTAATAGGAGTACCACAAGGCTTAGTAATAGGACCATTACTCTTCATGCTTTACATGTTACCCTTGGGAGATATCATCAGGAAACTGTGTTAGCTTTCACTGTTATGCTGATGATACGCAGCTCTATATTTCTTCGCGGCCCGATGAAACATACTAATTCGCAAAACTAACGGAATGCATAGTTGATATAAAAAAAACTGGATGAAGAGTAATTTCTTACTGCTAAATTCAGAAAAAACAGAGGTGTTAATTATCGGATCTAAACCCTCCGCACGTAATAACCTAGAACACTGTCTCACACTCGATGGCTGCTCTGTTAATTCCTCGTCATCAGTTAGGAACCTAGGTGTGCTATTTGATAGCAATCTTTCCTTAGAAAGCCACGTTTCTAGCATTTGTAAAACTGCATTTTTCCATCTCAAAAATATATCTAAATTACGACCTATGCTCTCAATGTCAAATGCAGAAATGTTAATTCATGCGTTCATGACCTCAAGGTTAGATTATTGTAAAGCTTATTTAGCTCCCAAACTCTGGAATAACCTACCTAACATTGTTCGGGAGGCAGACACACTCTGTTAGTTTAAATCTAGATTAAAGACCCATCTCTTTAACCTGGCTTACACATAACACACTAACACATTTCTAATATTCAAATCCGTTAAAGGATTTTTAGGCTGCATTAATTAGATCAACCAGAACCGGGAACACTTCTCATAACACTCGATGTACTTGTTACATTGTTAGAAGAATGGCATCTATGCTAATATTAGTCTGTTTCTCTCTTATTCCGAGGTCACCGTAGCCACCAGATCCAGTCTGTATCCAGATCAGATGGTCACTGCAGTCACCCGGATCCAGTACTTATGATCTTCTCAGAGCATCACATGAAGACGTGTTTCATGTGTCTAATGTGCGTCAATCACAGATGATTAGCAGTGAATGTTTGATCACTCCTCCTGACCTCTGACCTCTTAGGCCCAATCCCAATTCTACCCCTTAGCCCTTCCCCTTTCTGTGTCTCGTGAGTGAGTGAGTGAGTGAGTTGGGTGGAGGGGTAGGGGAAGGGCCAGACAGCCCTTCAAATGAAGATTTTTCGGGACCACACTTCAAACGACGGGGTATGAATTATCTCAGCGTAAACCGGCTTCAGGGGCAACATGGCTACTCGAGCGAACTAAAAGACACATAAATGTAAGCATTTTTGATATTAATAAAGATTTTAACGAAAAGTAATCATTTGTTTTATGTTACATTCAATCGTGAGTTAATATTTACGGTCATGTTACTCAAAGTAATGTTTGCAAAAAATCGCTAATATTTGCAAACTAACGTCATATAATTACAGACTGCACGATAGTGCCACAACATATGTTCATGTCTGATCAGGGCGATAACTACCGTAGACATTGAGGGGGGCTAGTCCCCCCAATAATTAGACATCGCTAAACCCTTTTCTCAAATATTGCCAATTCGAGAGAGATAGAGATGAAAGTTGCATGTATGTGCGTCTGTGCGTTTCTCTTTTTAGAGTGAGTTTACTTTAAAAACAGTGATTTTATCCTCTCGTTGCTGGAAAATATAATGTAGCGATTCAGTATTTAAACTGTTATTAATAAAAGTCGTGGGGCAGCGTTGACAAGTTTCTTTTCTCCTGGATGTGTGAGCTGCGCGATCTCTGATATGTGTGTGTATGTGTGTGTCAGTAAGCAGCGCATTAATATAGAATGATAATTAAAGGCTCTATTGCACAGCAGTATAGGTGTGTGTACTGTAGGAGCTAGACGACGTATGATGACGTGTGACGTATAGTAGTGGTGTCCCAATTCTTAGGGGAATATTTTCACCCCTACCCCTTGACACTCTGTTTCAAGGCACAAGGGGAAGGGGTAGACGGAGGGGTATAAAATAGAATTGGGATTGGGCCTTACTATCCAGCTCTAATGAAACACACTGGACCGTGACGGGTTTGTGGAAGTGTCTTTAATGTATTACAATAAAAAACAAATGTGAAACATTTAGTTTTAAATCATACAGCAAGACAATGAAATATTCAGGATGAGATCGTAACAGACAGCGAGTTACAGCGTAACAAAGTCGCACAGAATTTAGAACTGAAGAAATGACTTTGTTGATTCACCACGATCCGTAACATTACTGTGGTCAAATCAACGGTCTAAACGGCCCATTTATGACTGATTCATGCTGACAAATGAAATGAAGCATTACAAACTACAGCAGATCCGTTTCGAATTCTGTGAAATTCATTCCACTTTAATTTGACTTCAGTTAGAATTCTGTATCCTGTTTGCAGCCTCAGTTTAGATTGAAGAACGGAGTTGGAAATTAAAGCCATTCAGTTCAGTTCTAGATGATGCACAACTCACAAACTCAGAGACTCACTCACTCACTCACTCACTCACTCACTCACTCACTCACTCACTCACTCACGCACTCACTCACGCTCACACTCACACTCACACTCCCACACACACACACGTGATTCCCTTGACCTTTGCCCAATAAAAGCATTCATCCATCCATCAGAAAGATGAGTGGAGGCTGAGACTTAGTAGATGAGAGGAGACGAGTAGTGAGACGTCTTCAGACTCTTACAGAGAACAGAGCTGCACACCAGAGCCACCAGCTGCCAGACAGAGCGAAAGAGAGAGACACAGAGAGAGACGCAGACGGTTATATCTGCTGCGCAGCTGGAGGAGGAAAGATGACTGATGGTGAGGAGGTGAGGAGCACATATGAAGGAGGAGATGCGTGAGATGGTGAGACGTGTCTTCTGAGGACAAAGCTGCACACCAGCGCCAGCGTCTGAGGATGAACACACGCAGAGGGTCAGAAGACACGCGTGCAGCGCTGGAGTCCAGCGTGTTTGGGTGTGAGCACGTGTGTGTGATCAGATGGACTCACCATGATTCCTGCTGTCCCCAGAAACCCTCCCAACACCAGCGGAGCGTGCGAGTTGAAGACGTCCTGGATCACGCCGGGACAGCTCTACACACACACACACACACGGATGAGCACCTGCACTCCTCAAACATCACACAGGCAGAAATAAGAGCAAGCCAAACAGGAAGTGACTCACAGAATACGAGATCTGCTTCAGGAAGTTGCCGTCTGGACAGGTTTCTCGGACAAACACCTCAATCGGTCCACCGACACCGCAGCAGTCGAACTGACACATAAACACACACCTGTTAGACCACATGTGTGTGAGTGAGTGTGTGAGTGAGTGAGTGAGTGAGTGAGTGAGTGAGTGAGTGAGTGAGTGAGTGAGTGAGTGAGTGTGTGAGTGTGTGAGTGAGTGTGTGAGTGTGTGTGTATCTTACAGCGTTGTGGAATAATCTGAGGGTAACTGCTTGACCAGGGCTCCTGGTGTTGAGATACTGAGCGTAGATGGTAGTGTAGAACTTCACCAACTCATCTGCCACCTACAACACAACAAACACACGACTGCCTTAAAACCAGCACTATTAGACAAACACCTGTGTGTGTGTGTGTGTGTGTGTGTGTGTACTGGTTTATATATCCTGGTGGGGACTTAAACCTGAATACACACAGACTCATGGGGACTCGTGTCATGGTGGGGACCTAAATTGTGATCCCCACGGGTACAAAAGCTTATAAATCATACAGAATGAAGTTTTTTGAAAAGTCTCCTGTGAAGGGTAGGTTTAGGGGTAGGGTTGGTGTAGGGCAATAGAATATACGGTCTGTACAGTATAAAAACCATTACGCCTATGGAGAGTCCCCACTTTTCACAAATGTAAACCTGTGTGAGAGAGTGTGTGTGTGTGTGTGTGTGTGTGTGTGTGTGTGTGTGTGTGTGTGTTACCCGTCCGCTCCACGTGAAGGCCATCACACCAGCTGCGATTTCAATGATGATCAGAATGGACAGCAGGCCAGAAAACTGAACATCAGAAAAACAAATTGTTTAAAAAAGATGTCTACAAATGAGAGTTTTGTCCTCCTGTGCTCTGAATCCTGAAGGAGTTTCACAGCTTTGTAATGCTTCTGCTCTGTGAGTGAGTGTGAGGTGTTAGTGGTGCTGCTCTCTCTCACCACACTGAGAGCTGGTTTGCTGTGGTTACACGCGCCACAGTCACCGATGATGGCCACCAGCAGCATCAGGACCCCGGTGACCACCAGCACCATCACTCCTGCGGACACACACGGACACAGAGTCACGCTTCAGCACCACATGTCAACATCAGTGAGTGACACACATCACAGAACAGACCGATGTTGAACTGTGTGGTGTTCAGATCGATGTCGAAGAATCCTCGGGTCTCTGCGCCGAAGCGGAGCCACATTCCCAGAGCCACCAGAGCGAGCCCCAGCAGCTGCAAGACACAGAGCTGTCAGAAACACACCACAGCCAACACTGCGCTTCATCTACAGATGCACATGCCTTTAGTTTCGTTTCATGTGAAGTTAGACAAGACAACTCAGAACCCTGACACATGCACACACTGCAACACAATCAAGTGCCTAGAGTAAAACACGTTCAGATACAGGCAGAATATATACAGAAAAAGAATAACACCATTTATAGCATGCGTTTATCATAAATCTGAATCTAATCTCAGACATACTCACAGCGAACAGGATGTTAAACAGGATCAGGAAACATTTAGACATCTGAGCGCACCCGTCCATCACGAGCCGATGAGTTCACTGCAACACAACACTAGAATCAGCTTCATGCAATCACCAGCTCTTCACAGAAATAACGCCGAGACTCTGGTGATGTTTACATGTCTCCTGAGTACAGCACAACACTGCATTCCCATGCTTTATGAAGTTTGAACATAACTTGCCTTGCGCAGTAATAGAGAGCGGAGCTGTGCGCGTGCTGTCGGTCCGGAGCAGATGGTTTCTGTGCTGCAGAAACGAAACTGTCACTGACCGTTTCTCTGGAAAGCAAGAGCTATGGAAGGCGGACGGGGCCAAAAGTCTTTAAACGGAACGCTCGCGTTAACGCAGCAATCTTTGGTAGGTGTAGACAGCACGGATGGACCGCGTTAATGGAAGTGTAGACAGCACGGATGGACCGCGTTAAGACGACACACTCTGGCAATTCTGAACTTGTAATATTTTTTAAGGCATTAAAATCTATTTACCCTCATATTAATACTTTCTTTAGTTTATGGTGTCATTAAGTAGGCCTAGTGTTGTAGCTTTATGTATTCTTTAACAGAATAAGAATTTAAGAATATATAATTCTAATGGATAAATATAAATGCAGTATATAATAATATATGCTTAGCAATAAACATGCCAAAACAAATTCATTTCTAAAGAAACGTAAGGTAAAGTTGGGCTTACCTCTCTCAGGCACAAATCCAAATGTGTCCATATTCGAGATGTGGCTATTATTTAACAGCCTGGGACACCTTCCCAGAGCAGTTCCCTGCCTCACCGACTAATATCAGGGCGCCCACTACGGAGACGGCAGCAGAGGTGAGGGGCACCGTGACCGAGATGGCCGGGCCGGGCCCCCTCAGGCCCCCTCAGGCCCCCCGTGGAGCCGACGCTGAATGCATGTACTGTATAAATTAACTTACGGAACATCATCAGACTTAAGAAACAGTCGTTTGAGACTGGATGCGTAATGTACTGTACAGTATCCGCACGACACCAGCAGCTCATGCACGGCAGCGGCAGGCCTACAGTAGCCTAGATCTCGAACGGGTCCGGCAGTTACAGTGTGTATGTTTCTAAGACATTTTCTAAATCAAGTGCGTATCATAATAATAATAATAATAATAATTCATTACATCTATATAGCGCTTTTCTAGGCACTCAAAGCGCGTAGTATAAGACAATTTAAGACAGAATTTTCACGGCCAAGTACTATCTTCCCGCAGGCTTGGTTTCACGGAGCTGCTAGAGGAAGAATCCTCAGTTGAAGCTGTAATAATAATAATAATATAAGACCCCAAATGATCTCCTTATGAAACCGAACAGATGGCATGCAACAAAACAATGGAGAGATCTCCGAAGAGGGTAAAATGACACCACCATGACCAAACTTATCTCCTTGCTCATTTATGACCCCCTTCTCCCTTCTTTGTTTAATGATTTAATTGGGATGATACATTTTTACCTGACAAATAATACATTGTTATATTTGATTTGTTCTGATCTCTTCTGAAATCATTATTTCAAGATTAAAGTGCAGTCTGGTGTTTCCGCAAATCCGCGTCTAGGATAGATCATACTGAAGTCCACTTTTTGTTATGTGCTAGCAGGGTGCATACCACCTGATTAAAGGTAATAATCACCCTGTATCCTCCATTGAGTAGCCTACCGAGGTAAGTAGAGAACTGGCGAGCTTGTGTCCGTGCTGGCCAACTGAACTGCTAAGCGATGCCGGGTCCTTAATGAACGAGTAATTGAAAGTAGGCTACGGGATGTCTAGAATAATCAAAAATCCAAATGAATACATAATCGATATTTGTGATCACGTTTTTAATAAAAAATACAGCCTAAATGTAATGATCACTTGAAATTGGAGTCAAACACAGAGGTAGACTAAATTGAAACTAAATCCTGATAAATTAAGTGAACTTTGCAGAAGCGCACGTAAGAGCGAACGCTCATTATACATTCGCCCACCGATTGGGTTCCGTCGTTAAGCCAATTTGGGTGGTTCCTTCTGCATGCTATATTTGTTTCAACGGCTTTGAAAAAGTGGTGGGGGCATATCTTACCCGTCCCACCCGCAAATTACACCTATGATTAATTATTAATTATAAAACTTTGCTTATGTCTTTACTGCAATAATTCCCCACATTGTCTTTTGAAGAACGCATATGCATAATATTTTGAAGTCACGCATGGATTATATTTTCCACACTTACATACAGTGATGAATGGACTTAAACCATCTTTGTACACCGCAAGGGTAAACTGCACATCTGAATTTGGGTTTTATTCTCTCTGGTCCGATCAGGCAAGCACCTAACCCCCGTGCAATGGTTCTGTGAGTGCGCGGTGGGTTTGTTATCTCTGCAGTATTAAAGCAGGCAAATCTGTCGGGCAAAAGGAATTTAAGTGGATATAATAAATATTTGCTAAAACTCATGTGGTCCTGTGTTGAAAATATATGTAGGCCGACGTTTCTATTGTTCAAAACTATGAACAGAATTACCGCTAGCAACTATAGCTAAGCAAAGCAAGCAAAAAGGACATGCACTGACGTATTATGTGACAAATCATTACGTAACACTGACATCACAATGCATTATCCTCACGAACAAATATTACGTCTGATGTTTGAATACGTATGCATTAGTGTACCATTACGACATTCTTCACAAATAAACTTGACGTCTGACGTTTGTATACGTTGGGATATATGCATGCAAACATCAGACGTCACATTGTTCGTGAGGATAATGCATTGCTACGTTGTGTGTGATGTCAGCATTATGTCATGATTTTTTTCTCTCTCTTTAGTTTAACGGTCTTTCTCGGGTAGAAACCAACAGCTTCATGGCTCTAAAATGTAGAAATGTTAGCACACTGCCAAAGAACCTGTTCTGACAGCATGCAGCTGGCTTCTTCTAACCACACTGATGAAGATTTGAATGTTGTGATAATAAGTTATGTCCAAAATATGCTGCGTTTATAAGAACGATAGCTGACTTAATGCAACTTGAAATCATTAGACTATATGGAAAAAATCTCCTCCTACAATAGCAATCAGTGGATGCTGAATGGATGGCTAATAAAACGTATGTTGATTAATTTTATTCCATTATCTGTAGGTGAAAATACAGGCCTATTTATAGTTCTAATTTATAGTCCTAAACATGCACTTTTCACTCTGTTTTATGATCTTTCCTGATCATACTGCGTTTTCCAAATGTCTCTTCAGTCATGTCTTCAGAAGTCAACTGATAAATTAAGCAGATGTGTCTGTCAGAGGGGTCAGGAATTATAATGATCTGGATTGAATGATTTGTGATTTATCACAAATGGTTTATATGTTTCTTTATTCATTCTAGGGTTGACATTGCACTGTCTGTTAATTTAAACTGAACATTTGCTATAAATCACCTTTGTGTACATAGTGCTATTTACTTATATTTATAAATATAATTACAGAAATATAAATATTTTATTCATTTTTATGTCTAAGTATATTCAGTTATAATATGTTCTGTGTAAAGTTATATATACTTTCGAAAATGATAGTCCTGTATAACTTAAAACAAACATTCAATAACATAAATAGATGTTACAATTAATAATTGTGCAATATGGTTCATTAGCATTTACTTAATATAACATTTAATTTAACATTTTTTTATTTAATTTATTTATTTACTTTAGCACAGCAGATGTAATTAAAGCAAAGCTAAAACATAGTAATATGTTTGTAAATCTGGACTTAAATCTGCTTTTAAAAATATGACATGCTTGAACACGGCCAGAGTGTGCGCGCTGAGAAACACGTTCAAATGTGTCGTCTTAATGCGGTCCATCTGTGCGTGTCTACACGTACCAAATAAACGCGTACAAAATTGCTGCATTAACGCGGGCAGATTGTGCGTGTTGACATGGTCACATTTCACGCTTTCCGTTTAAAGACTTTTGGCCCCGTCCGCCTTCCATAGAGAGCCAACACCCGGAGCACAAACGTTTCCCCAAAATACTTCCGTGCTGGCACCATTTTACAGTCATCTAGATTTTGTACTAAAATCATGACGTCATGATTCCGCTCTAAGCAAGTCAGCGGTTTTTACGGAGGTTTTGCTGTCAAAATTACAAAATTACGTAACTGTTATGTAACTGCAACATAATCTGGTGACCAAAGTTTCGTAGTGGCGGCGTAACTTGGCAACCGGAAGTAAACGTCACCGCAACGTAACTTTGTGACGTCACCAGTAAGTAACTGCGACGTCGTGGCTACGTCATGGCGACCTCGTGGATGCATAGTGTGCGCTGTAACCAGTTCCTCGTTTTAATCATTTGATCAATATGAGCAGCGTCGCTAATTTAACTTGTCCTCATTTGCCCAAAACTATTTAAGAGACCTTTTCAACGACATATGAAAGACTCGAATTTGATTGAATTCAGTTCGTTTATTATAGATGTAGAGAACGCACACATAGCAAAAACATTAAACAGGTTTATGAACATGTAAATGAACAAAGGTTTTCTTCAGAAGCTGGAACATTCTTCACATCTACTCCGCCACGTGTCCCTAGAACAAGAACAATGAAAGAAAGAAAGAACAGGTGAGTGTTCCCCATTTTAACATTAAAACACACAAAGCAATCAGCACTGAAAGAAGCAGCTATATGAATCTGTGTATCATTCGATCATTCGTTTTTGGATTTAATATTGAAGGTAGAAAAATTAGAAAACGGCTCCTTTTTCGTTTCTTTCCAAAACATGAAAACCGTGAATTCAGTTTAAGTTTTCGTTTTTCGTTCATGGGTGGAAAAATGAATAAACAGCTTGAATATTGGATTTCTACACGTGGGCGGGAATTAAACGCCCCTTTCTGCTGATTGGTCAGCCGCAGATCAAACCGTGCCTTCATCAGTTCTTCTGCAGTACCATGCAGCAGAATAATAGTCCTCCGCTGCTGCAGGTGTACGGATTAATAACACATTTGATCAATTTCATATTTCTCTCATCAAACAGGCTAATGAATAGCTGGACACAACTCGTACCGGGGCAGAGTCTAGACAGTTCTTTCTTCTGTGTAGATATAAATTATATTCTTTGCATCAGCCCAGCTGTCATAGCCTACCCTGCTCACCCAGTAAGTCTGTTTGTTTAATTAATTAAGAAATTAATTAATTAATTTGTTTCAAACTAAATATTTTAAACACTAAGACAAAAAGGAAAGAATAATAAAGTGGCTTGGGTATATATAGGCCTATAATGTTCACGCAAGAACTCTCATTCTGACTGACAACCAGAGAACAACAGATATTAAATAGCCTACTGTTAGAGTTTTATAATGTAGCTTTAATTTTATACTGCTTCTGTTTGGCTTTTAATTACAGAACATTCTCTGCTTTTCTGCTTTTGCACCGGCGCCTGTTTCAGAGTCTCTGCAATTAAGCTTTCTATGTCCTTCTCCCCAAGACCAGCTCTCCATCTCACGACCGCGTCTGGAACTAAACAGAAGTCGCTCACAGCGTTACAGTATGCGAGTACCATAACTGTTCATGCTTGTGTCATCAGTGTGTTTATTCATTTGTTCAGTTGTGTATAAATTAGATATAAATGTCAAGTGTTTAATTTAAATACAATTTAAATACACTTATAATTTAAATAATCATACTATTTTGTCATACTATAAAAATCATACTAATTAAAGTATCTTTACAGAAAGTATTCCAATGTCAAAACTTAATATTTAATTTTGTTAAAAAGTAAATAAAATAAAAAGTTGTGCTAGAATACGCAGAAAGGACTTGTATAAAGTCAAGACAATCTGATGTAATGGCAGCGTTACTATTTCAGTGTCAGATCTGTTACACATTTGTCTCTGTTGTTCATAAACGAATCATTGTTGCTCACGTGTGGTAACTTTGCACGTTGTTGTTTTAATTTGGCTTCCCATGCAGGCTGCAGTGGCTCCATGCGCTGTTGGCTACTGCCCGCATTACCCTCCGGACACACTCTCCTGGGTAAGGCTGAGATGGTGTGTCTGCAAGAAAATGCCATTTGTTGGCATGCAGGTAACCAAAGGTAATAGCATACTCATTATGCTGTAACATGTTATACCAGTTTCTTTATATGACACCTATTTGGCCATTTGCAAAGTTATGGAAAACAGATACCAAAAATAAAAGTCATATCATTTGCTCTCCCTCAACTTTCGTGAAGTTCTTTCTTCTGGTGAACATAAAGGAAGATATTTTGAAGAATGTTGGTAATGAAACCGTTGCTGTTCTGTGTTGACTTCCATAGTAGAACAAAATATACACTATGGAAGCCAGAAACAGTTTGGTTACCGACATTCTTAAAAATATCGTCTTTTGTGTTCAGCACAAGAAAGAAACTCATACAGGTTCTGAACAAGTTGAGGGTGAGTCAATGATAGAATTTCCATTTTGGGGTGAACTAACACTTAAGAGGTAGATGTAAAATAAATGTTTGCCTAATCCTAAAGAATGATACTGGTATTGATATAAAATCTGCAAAGAGAAGGTATAATGATGTTGGATACTTTTATTTTTTTTGTTCTCTGAGTTAAGTTGGCACCCACCACTTTCTTTCTAGATTCAGGGTCCTTAAGGAGGTTCTCAAGGTCCTCCGATTCCTCCTTGCACTGAGCCGTCCTGAGGTCCAAGATATCGTCCTGCCTTTGACGACTCTGGTTCCTCCGCAACAGAAGTAGAGTTTGTGTGAAGATCACATTTAAACACATTTGGTATCTTGTTGTATCTTTAAGGTCTTCTGGCATTGAACAATCTCTGGGAGGCCTTGTCCATGGTGTCGCTCCACTGAAAAGATAACATCACGATTCCGTTAGACAATTATGCAGACATTTCGTTTTTTTCTTTTTAAGTTAAGTAGTCCTGCACCTGTTTTGTTTTTTCAGCATCTTCTGCAAGTTTGAACCCTTTCCAACAGTGACTGTGTAATTGAGATCCATCCTTTCAAAGAGAATGACTCCTACACAATCTTTGCAAAAAAAGTGAAAACATTCATTGTAGAGCAAGAAGGCAAAATTATACATTGAACTTTTGTTTTATGCGAAGCCTGCATTTTATAAAAAATTTTATAAAAAAAAAAGCAATGCCTGTTAATGGCCAGCATAAGGCAGCTACAAATATTATGTGATTAAATTTTAAAATAATACACACATTTGTTTGGGGTGGGGGGTAAGCAGGGGTGGACTGGCCATCTGGACGTTCTGGAGAAGTCATGGCTGGCTCATCATCAAAGAAAAAGTGCCAGATTAAGTGATGTTGATGGCCGACAAAAGTATTTTTGCTTAATGCTTATAAGAAACCTAAACTGAGTTGCCAAGGAGAGTGGGCTCGTGATGGCAAGCAACAAACGTGAAGATAAAGGAGGTTGGGAGAAGCTAAAAAAAGCAAACCGTTACATCAGGTTACTCTGCCCGCCAGTCTCACTATATAGAGCATGTAGCCTATACAATCCCAGGACACCCCTAGTCTGAACATTCACTGCTATTTTCTACTCCGCATCGTCTGACATGAATATTCCATTCATTCATACATAGAGACAGCAGCGATTCTACAACGGGTTACATTTGAGAGATACTGAGTTAGAATATAGAGTAAATGAAGTAGCCTATAATATGATTAGTCTGATTAACATGACACACACACAGACAGACATATGAATACTTAAAGGGGGGTTACAGTGCTGTTTCATGCATTCAGAGTTGTTTACACCGTTAAAGAGTTGGATTCTCATGCTAAGCATGGACAAAGTTTCAAAAAACAATTTGGGCTTATGACGGAGTATTTCTGTGCCAAAAATCTTACTTCCGGGTTCGTACAAGTTTCTGAGAGTTTTTTTCGATCGTGGCTCTTAATGACGTAGACGAGGGTGGAACTCCTTATATGGGCATTTCTCCTGGAAGAGCGCGCACGCATCGACCGGAGCGAGAGCCAGAGCCAGAGCGCACCCATCAACACGCTTCATCCAGCGGCCAGACTCGCTCGGGAAGAATGTCTCCAAAGAAGTGTGTTTTTGGTTGTGAGGAAAGATAACTTTGTTCAGCTTCCTGAAGAACCCAGCGTTATGTAAACAGTGAATGCAGTTTGTTTTCCGGGGCAGCAACTGAGTTTCACAAGTGTGTTTGTTGACGAAGGTTTTAGGAACGAAGGCCCAGTTTGGCACTGGATTAGCACATCGTTTGATACTGAAAGATGGAGCGGTCCCAGCTAGTTGCTACTTGTAGTTGTGGTGGGCCTATTTGGGAGAAAATCCAGGGCCGTTTTTTACTCCCAGTCCGTCCCTGGGGGTAAGTTAAGCATGATCTGTTGCGTCGTCACAACCAAGGTTATTGAAATCATGATAGTACCTTAATAAATGGAGAAATGCTTTTTTTGAATACATTTGTTATCACAGATTTAAGGTACGTCACGGATTGCTTTGGACCGCACTGTAGGAGCTTGCAGCTATGGACGGGACACTCTTTGCACCTTTTTGACTTTAAAAATCTTGGCATCTTAGCTAAAGTTCAAATAACCAAATGCTAAAAAAAATTGGCATTCAAATGGTGCAACTTGAATTGTAAATAAACTAAATAAAAATGTTCAAATTAACGTCTTGCATGTTCTGCCACTGCTTGAATGAACCGTACACAATGCACTTGATCTGTAACAAGTTGCGTGTGCATTACAGTAGTGAACTTGCATGTCTCATGTAGTATAAAAATAACTTGTCATACATGTGCCACTCTGTTGTTTGCTCTGAACTGATCCTTGACACATTTATCTACAGATTTCTTTACCATTTGAATATTCTGTTGCTGCCGTTGAGGATGGTCCGGGAGGCTCTTCAATATCTGCAAGCAAGATGAGTACACAGTAGTTAAGCTCAGGTTGGAGGCCACATATTCTTCAGTCACATTGATTTCAATTCTACCTTCAGGTAAATCTTGTGATGGGGGAACTGAAGGGCCACAAGTGGGATGCTGGGAAGATTCTGTGAAGGCGTTAGATATTTCAGTTTGTAGAGTAAATTACTAGTATTTGCATACAGCTAGGGGTGTGGGATCGTGTTGTCTATGACAATATCATAATTGTTGTTTTTTACCATGTGTGAGCTTGGATGTATTTCAAAAAGCAAGGTGAACTTACCAATATGCATACCTTAAACCTCTCGCTTGCTTTAACCTAAACCTTTCTTTCTTGTGGTTATTGGTTCTTGTGTACATGCTTCACACGAGTACAGGTGTCTTTAAATCACGATTTTGCCATGTTGAGTACTGTAGCCAGTCACAGGCATTTATGTTGAACATTTTGGCCAAGCAGGGATGTTTAAATTATTGTTATTGAGAATCCAAGTTTCTACATGTGCATAAATCCTTATCCCAACAAGGTGTACAGTAGTCAACATTTGAAGTGGATCAAAACCTTTCATCAAAGTTGTCCTAAAACCTAAAACCAAAATGCATTCTTGTCTGAGGACAACTTTGAACTTTTTCTGATCCACTTCAATGTTGAGTACTGTAGACGCCAGTCAGGTTTATTCATTAGGATCATGACAGAAGTTCTCACAAAAGGCAGTTAACAAAAGTTTTCTCTGATCTCACAGCTTCAGTGATTGTGGGGGGGGAGGAGACAGACAACACACACAGCTTCGCGTTCAGACAGCTTCATTTCACTCCCATCGAGTTAAAAACACATATAAATGCACAGCCATTTGCACTCTGCATCGAAAACATATATATTAACTCGCTGTTGCACCTCTGAGAACTTTTAACTTTCACTTTCTTTCTTTCATTCATTTTAAGGCTTATTCTGCTGCGTTTATTTAAGCCTTTTGACGGGTTGTGTCACGGAGCTGTAAAAACGGTTATGCTCACCAAGTGAATGAATCGCATTTGTGCCGAACTCTTATTACAAAGCAAAAACAAACACTCTCCTCCGATCCATGAACGTTTCTCTCAGTTAATGTGCTGATGTGCTCAGTTAATGCGTCATCGATGTACTATTAGTCCATTGCCGCGTCACAAATTGTGACGTCAACACGATGTAGATTTTAAACCCGGAAGATGAAAATAGCGCAAAAAAGCTTAAATTGGACCAGTTTTCTCCAACAGTTTTTATTATGGGATGCTAGCATTGTCTTGTATGATGTGCAACACAAACACCTCTGCTAAAATCTCAGAAAAAGTAGTCTGGGGTTTCATCACCCTTTAAGTGTGGATGTCTGCTCATGTAAATCACAATTAAACAAAAACAGATGAGATGCTTCTTGGTGTCCATGTCCATGGTGATAGATTGACCGTAAACTCAGTTGACTGAATACTAAGCAAAGTCCCTTTCAGGCAAGTAATTTCAGCGGCTATCTTTGAAACACCTTTAGGGCATGCAAGTGCAGCTCCTGTCTCTTTAAATGGAGACACATCAAATTCTTCAAAGCTGTTCACCAAGCTTACGATTAAATGTCTCATTTGAAATTACCAATGAAGATACGGTCCCATAAATTTAGTTTCTATACGCTTGAATCGTGAAAATAATAATTGAAGCTGGACCAGCAAGTGCACATGTGTAGTGCTAATCGTGCTTCTGTGGGCACTGAGTATTTCTAGAACCAGAGCTTCTAACAGCAGCTGCAGTGATTAGCTCATTTACTCAGAAAGTGGGACTTATTCACCATACTTCGTGTCGCACTTTCTCCCATTTATAGTAATATGAGTGCATAGTCTTTGTATTTCTAAAGTCTTTGCTACAGATCATGGTTTTGGAGCCTAAATCTAGTGATGGGTTCGAGTCCGAGTCCTTTTAAAAAAAGCTGTACTCTTGTCTGAGTACCCCAACTCTACCTAAATCCCATGCCAAAGAAAGCTTTGGGTCAATCAGCTAAGAGTTGATGGTATATGTGACGGTTAACCTTGCTTTCTGGTATGCACCCCATTACTTTTCTCAAACTTCACTCGCGGCTCACCCATTTTTAGGCAGATTATTAATAAAAATTGAATCATGTGTCATTGACATTCAGTCTAACACAGAAGCACAGTGGTTTTTTTCATAAAGACGAGAGCTGTAGCTGCTCTCTATTCATGTCGAAAAGCCTCTTTCATTTTAGCTTGGTTTGTTGGAAATATTGTATATCATAAAGATTAAGATTAATTAGCTCCCTACTCCCTGGCCACGGGAAATCCGTTGAAATTTACTTCACTTCATTTGATTTCCATTGTTTTTACTGCGCACAGAATATGAAGAATATCAAACGCGTACTAGCACAAAACAAACTCTAAAATATTGTTCTTATCAACAAAATCCCATAAAGTTAGAGTTGTATATCACACAGCCCTAAAGTGTGTTTCCTTTTCACATGGTGCTTTAGTTGCTGTGGTATTTGTAAAAAGAAAGTTAACTGGAAGTTTAGCTGCTTCTGCTGAAATTTAAACATCAGCATTTCAATATTCTCTTATCATACATTACTTTGAAGCACATATTTCCAGTTCAAACATTATTTGTCTTTATTGCTATAGGATTGTAGGATGTGTAAATTATTTGTATTTAGATGTTCATATTTCTTATATGGGGTTTTTGAAGGTAAAATTGGCACAAAAAAGATTTTGAACTAGTCAAAAGTAATTTGACTATAGATAATGCTATTAAAATGTTAATAAGCCCTGTAAAATCTGACAGATGAAATGATAGTCAGGAAAATCTAATTATAAATTAAACTTGATTCAATCAGTGAAAAAAAAGTGTTTGTAGTGTATTTCACACGTCAGGTTTTTATGGCTCATAGTATTCGCAAAAAGTATTGGAAAAATATTATACCTTTGTCTGGCCTTTTTCTTAGTTGTTGCCTTGAGGCAAGGAAAGGGTTAATCTGAATGGTAAGCACAATATTAAATACTTTAATGCTGGAGCTGAATGTGCTCATTTGACATCTGCAGATGTACCTTTAAGCTTTCTCTTTAAGCTAGCTTCCCCACTCATCTAAACAAATACAATTAAAATAATAAGGAATACTTTATTCACTTATTGAAACGAAAGGGATAGTTCTCACAAAAATAACAATTCTGTCATAGTTCTCTCACCTTCAGGTTGTTACAAACCAGTCTGAGTTTCTTTGTTCTGCTGAACACGAAAGCAGATCATTTGAAGAATGTTGGCAGCAGTTTCTGGTTCACATTGACTCCCATAGCATGTTTTTCTTTCATACTTTGAAAGTCAGTGAAGCCCAGCAAATGTTTAATTACCAGCATTATCTAAAATATACTTTTTGCAACCTCCTTTTGCCAAGAGAACCGCTCTGAGTCTTCAGCTGTAATGCCTGAAGAGTTTATAACTCATACAGGTTTAGAACAACTTTAAACAATGGCGAGTAAATAATGACAGAATTTTCATTTTTGGGTGAACTATCCGTTTAATGTGACACGTTTTACATTTGTCAGATTCACAGCTTCTCCTCTTCAGTTCTCCTCACTCATCTTCTACAGGCTTCTGCTCAGGGAACTCGATGTGCTTGTAATGTTCTCATACCATCGCTTCTGGCTGGCCTCTTGAAGTTATGACCCATTTTTGTGTTGATTTTGATGTTTGTTTGTGGATCATTGTCCTGTTGGAGGATCCAGCACCTTAATGCCCTCTCGAAATCATCTAGGGATGAAGTGTTAATGGAATTAGGAAATCGCCCATTATAAGATTTCTAGCATGTCAGTTTTTAATTTAATTTTAAGAAATCAAAATGTCATTGCAATTTATTTCAGTAATAATCTGAAAACATCCTGCCATGTATAGAACTTTACCAGTTTGGGAAAAACACGGATTTTTGGTGTGAGCCATGTCTTCTTCTTTTTGCCCATTTTGTCTGATTGTTTGAGCAGTATATTTCATTGTACACATGGGGACCTTTCTTATCCCTGTGTGCACCAAACCCATCTTGAGTGTTTGCTGATAAATTTTAATTTTAAAATTAAAAGCTTAATTTCTTTAGTTTCATCTGACCATTGAGCCCAGTCCCGTTTAAAATTCCAGTCGTGTCTAGCAAAGAAATATGCTGGAGTTTGTTTTTGGATGAGAGCGTTTTCTTTTGTAGTTGTGTTTTTTTTTTTTTAAGCTTTCTGCGCCCAAGACGGCACTATTTTCTGCAGTTCTCCAGCTGTGATCCACTCAAACTCTCCTCCTCACCGTGCATTACACACACATCCTCTTACTGTATTACAGAAAAACATTTATTTCATAATGTGATTTTCCCCCACTTTCACTTTTCACTTACAAGAAAGGAGTGGCATGGCTCGATGAACATCGGTAGAGGATTATGATAAACCAAAGGACGTTTCCATCTTTCTCCATTTCATCTGTGATCTCACAGCCGTTCTCATGCAGCAAGAAGGCTTTGTCCTTGGCACTTACATCAAGAGGAGATGACTGCCTTTCCTCTATTCTCTCAAAGGGTGTTTTCCACTTCACACCGTCCTCTTCAAGGTTTGCAGGTATGATTAGAATTTGAATGCGCTGCAGTTGTCAAGCCCATGAAATTGCACAGCGTCATCAGTGATGTGGAGCATAGAGTGGATGTTGTACACTATAAACTCCTCAGCATAAAGCTCTCGTCCTCTACAGACAGCTAGTGCAGCAGGTCTCCTACTCCGAATGCCTCTGGACTAGTGTTGGTGACACTAGCAAGCACATGGCCACACTGAAAGCCAGAAAATGTTGATACAGGTCATCGTCAAGGATTCCTTTCAGCACCAGCTTGCCCGTGTATAGCATGAATTCTCGAAATCTGTAGCCTTCCACCTCTCAGGCTCAACCAGGCTTCGAGGTGTGCGAGAGAAGATGGATGGTATTTCATTTCTGAGCTGAAGAAGCCTAGTGCTTATTTCTAGTTTGCGTGCTGGAGAGCCTCACTCCTCTCGCTCCACTGGTCCAACTAAGCAGCAGCCTTTTCATCACCCCAGGCATGATTGATGCATATAATCAACCAGGAAGCTCTTGACCATATCAATGGAAAGCTGGGCCAGTGGTGTGCTGTCTTTGTGATGTTCGGGCTGAACCTGGCTTCTGAGTGATGCATCTGTTCTTAGAGTGAGGTTTTCAGTGTCCTGAAAGGTCACTCTGTTGAACCATTCACCCTTTTGGTCACACTTATCGCAGCCATAATATCCAGAGTATAGCTTTGTGCCCCGGACAAAAGCTTTCGCTGGAGCATCACAGACGATGCAGAGAACATTTATGCTATGTGTTTTACCTTTGCATTGAAAGCCGCTAGACAGGAGGTCTTTGAGGTCTGCTACAAAATCCTCTAAAAAATGCAGATCATTTGGCCGCTTGTTTCCACAAGTTAATGTTGTAGGGAAAACAACACTGGGATTGAGGTGGATGACACCGAGGACAGGCCACATGACTTTCCCTGAGCTCTTGAATAATGGTAGGCCGTCAACATTAAAAGACAACTCGATGGTGTCATGGTCTTGCAGCTCTTCAGCAGGGTACTTCTCCAGGTGTTCCAGTAGCTTTTGATGGAGGGGGTAATGGAAATTTACTTTTTCAGCAAAGTACGGGAGTGGATGGAAGATCTGTGTGGCCGTGTTGCTGAAGGGCCTTTAACAACTGGTCAGCAGCATTGTCTTTGACTTGGAATTGGGATGCCCAGGTTGCCAGATCTGTTGCCAGTGATCATTTGTCTTCATGGTCAGTCATGTCCATGTCTTCCACAAAGTCATCATCCCAGTCACTTTCTTCCCATGTACACGATGCTCCAGTGAACGTATTGTTGAACACGCAGTTACTGTTAGAATTATCACCATATACTTTCTTTGAATCAGGGTTCAGTGGTTTAATAAAGGGTAGTAAATGAGTAACGTCAGTTTTATTTTTGCGACCATGTTTAAACATATCGGAAAACAAGCCTTCTGGGTCTCCAAAAAAAATGTTAAGGAATGGCCAAACTGATGCTTCTGATTATGTGGACATTTGAAAAGTATTACAATTTTTAGTATTTAAAACTTAAAGAGAGTTTTAATGTCTTGGAACTCTTCATGCAGCCTTTGACTTTCTAATGTAATGAAACTAATCTTCTCTATTGCTTTTGTGAGAGCTCTGCTGACTTTGCCATTTTTGCTGCTCAACTTCAGTTTTTTATTTTTTATATAGATTTAGAGTTTCTAAAGGCTTCATTTTGTTTTAAGACAGTTTTGTTCCCCACCATACAAATAAGTGACTTAAAAACAGCAATGTTGAATAAGGGTTGAATAATTATAACATAGCTGTGTTATTAAAAAAATCATATTACTCAAAAATTTTACATTATATATTGACATTATCACTTTTAACATGCCAGTAAACTGTTATAGATGCAATTTTGATAAAATCCTGGATCTTCAGAAAAGCTTGGATTTGTAAAGTTTTTGAGGCCGATCCCGTCACCGATACACTTCTCTTTATCTTGTAGAATTATTTATAGTGATGATCCAATCAAGATGTTTAAACATTTATTCAGGGCCTGAATTTCATTTTTGAAAATGAATTCTTCTCTTAGGTGACTCTTGTGAGAGGATTTATTTTTTCATTTGAGGGGTGGAGGGGGGCATTTTTCAGAAATCTATATTTATCTCACCTGAATGTTTGATCTTTGTTCTTACAATCGTGTTATTGTTGCACAATAGCTTACACAGTGCAAGCCTGATTTTGTGAGCTGTATGTGAG
The DNA here is from genome assembly GCA_018148995.1 of Sinocyclocheilus maitianheensis. NCBI lineage: Eukaryota > Metazoa > Chordata > Actinopteri > Cypriniformes > Cyprinidae > Sinocyclocheilus > Sinocyclocheilus maitianheensis. The sequence continues at coordinate 108,797 of JADLZM010018660.1, read as the reverse complement.
GTTCACACATACTAAAATCCAAACATTGTTACTTAAAAGTCTTTCAATATTGTGATTCTTTTTTTACACAGTACAGTAATACAATCTTTTATCAATTATTCAATGCTTTTTACTTTTGCATTTACTTCTAGATGTATATATTAAGTTGCTAAAGCAAAACATTTAAACTACTTGTCTTACGTTATCACAAACATTCGTAATTAAACCTTACCAGTGACAGAAACAGTCGGCTCTACTGCCTTTTCTTTTGCATTTAAATCTTTATTACAAGCAATCCTGCGGTTCATAAAGAACTTTAATTAAGAACTTTAAAATTATAGCCTTGTTTATCTAAAAGTGCTCTTTTCCTTTAAACCTAGCTAAAAAGCCATAGCCTATGTGTTGACTGTGAAACACAGTAGACTTTAATAATAATATGCAAACATTTTTGTGTCAATGCATGTTCATATGTACTGCAAGCAATGCACTGTTACTTTAATTCAGGCGTGCAGCGCAGCAGTAGACTCGGTGCTGAAACGATCTCTGCTCTGCTGCAGACGCACCGCTCCTGAACACACTGCCGGAGAGCAACCGTGTGCAGTGAAGGCTTTATTAATCCGTTAACATGAGCACGGGAGAAATACGCACTGCAAACGGAGTAATGAACCTGGCATTATGTGTGTTATGAGTGTGCATGAGCTCAGTCTCCAGGAGAGCGCGCGGGCCTTAAACACTGGCAAGAATTAAAAAGAAAAAAATGCAATTTATAAACTTTAGTGACGATGTGACACTGCCTCGACTGTGCAAGTGACAATTCCTGTATCGACTGTGCAGCGTGCAGCTGGCTTATAGATTAAATAATACATGGGTCTGTATTGATGAACAGAATAGTCAAAAGAAAAATATTAGTGTGTTACTATAAAAACGGGCAAATCAGAGATGCAGGATGCTAGTTTTTTTATTACATTTATTTTATGAACTACCCCTTTAACGTCTTCATTAAGACATAACATGCTGCATGATGTTTCTTTAATTGATCTAAACTCAAATACTGAGAGGATCTGACAGTCAGTCGAACTATATGCTTACTTAAAAGAGCCTGTGGGGAGTGTGTAGCTGCTGTAGACACAAGCAGAAGAGAGACAAAGAAGAAAGAGCAGTGAGATATGTCTGTACAAATGAAAATGTTTTCAGTGTCATCAGTGATTATTAATGAATTAGTAACTGGCAAATCAGAGATGTAGTATTTTCACTTACAACAATCAGACGGCAATTGACACTGAAAACAGAGAGAAGAGAATAATTATTTTCATAATTATCATCTGATAATGCAAGATGAGAAGAATGCAGAGCCATGTATTTGATGAGACCTTACAGCCCACTAACACATAAGCCACAGATGCATTTTTATTCTTGAGAAAAGAGATGTGGTTTTCATCTAATGCGGTGTTTGTGTTTTACTATACTACATTCAAAGCAATGGTATGATATTGATATGATACAAAGCGTAGTATGATAGGTGGAAATGTAGGGTTTTATGATGGGATGTTTTTCATTGGTGGGATTGTTGAAACATTTTTAAAAGTGAACTAATTGTGATCAGTTTTACCCGACCTTATGTTGTAGCTCCGCGTTTTGCAACCAACCGCAGTGCATGTAGGTTACATTAGAGATAACATTTGATCCCAAAACCAACTCAGATATGTGCAAATGCATATCACAATTCCTACTTTAAAGAATATATATGCAGAATATGCATTAGAAATTTACATGTATGCAATTCTATAAATCCATTCAAGTACAAACCCATGTGACCTAAAGACATCAAAGCATGTGCAAATTATTCAGAAAGTTATTCCCTAAGCCTTGAGCAATATATAGAATATTATTCAGAATATTATGTATTGCATTTTGATATGAATATTTCACTATTAGTGTGTGATAATTTTTTTCTTTGGTTTATAGGGATTAAACGAATAATTTTGTAATGTTTGTTTCCAGTGCACTTTATTCTGCCTCCCGGACTGGTGCAGAACACTGTCCTGATGTTTGGCTGTGGTCCCTCCGTCATCCAGACACTGATCTAGTTGTCTCTTCTCTCACAAACGCCACGTTCAGGAGTGCTCTTTGCTTATTCTTCTGGTACAAGGTACTGAACGGTTGCATCTCACAGCTGATGTTGTGATGTCCTGCCGTACAGTTGCCCAGATGAACATCACCAGCATTACTTCTCTGTCATGTATATGTTGAGTGTTTTCATGAGCCATGCGTTTCATCGTGGTTTTGATTTTAGGATCTCCTGCAAGCTGGTGGCTATACTGGTGAATGAGAATAGAGGGGATTTGCGTACCGCCATTGAGACGCTTCCCTTCCTTCGTGAGCATAAAAAGCTATAACAGCATCTGTACTAGCGGTGTAACGGTTGGAATTATGGTTTGGTTTATATCATGTTTTTAGGGTCGCAATTTCAGTACAGTTTGGTATGTGCTATTCTCAGGGAAAAAAGGACTAATATCAAATAAAAATGAAGAAAATAAGCAATACAAGCAATAGCACACATAAACACATTGGAGCAAGGATAGAAATTAAACGCTGCTTTTTAGGGTTTTCAGGTAATCAAATGTAAAATAACTGCATATAATCTTTACTTTATAAATTAAATAGATTAATCCTTACGTCACAAATGTTATTCAGTTTATAGCAGCAAATTAATTTGTATCTGTCTTTTTTGTTTAACATTAAAAACAGACAGAAGTCTAATATTCACGCTACTGTCATTTTAAGACCTAATTCACAGGCCCAGTATACTAATACTGTAAACTAGGCTTGGGTACCGAAACCCGGTACCAATGTAACCGGTATGTACTAGAACCGAATCAGAACGCAGATTTCGGTGTCGTGCCGGAGCGATCGATTGAAATATGTGTCCTCTGGTTCTCCGAAACGGACGTAAGCATCATCATCACCGGCACCGCACGTGAAAAATAATTCCCCGACTGAGAAAATGCACGTGAACTCAAGTCGGAAAGCTCTAATAATACAGATCCAACACATCTTTGTAGTCCGACTTAAAAGCACAACTCGGGAAATCTGTTCTGTGTTTTCAGTGTAAAGTGCTCTGCAGATGAAAGTGGTTAGACGTAATTATGACATTACAAAAACACATGGAGCATCACTCTGAGCTACCTAAAATAATAAAAGAGAAACTACTACTAGTCATTGTGCAATATAGTTTATTATTTCGACAAGGCTTCAGTTGTTTAACAGAAACACACACACACACTAACAACAATAACAATAAAATGGAAATGGGCGTCCGAACAAAAGAATGCCCCTGACGAAGGACTATAGCTGTCTAATCTAAACGTTACACTTCATAAAATAGGCCAAAGTTAGAATTAGCAGGGAAATCTGACGCTATAGCGATTGAACAGGTCGTTACGTACATACATGTACTGTATTTAATTACAGATTCTCTAATGAACATGGTGAGATGAACCTTGTGCTTGCAGAAAGACAGCAAAACCACTTACTCGCTTCGCCGGGGCGAAGTCATGACGTCACGATTTCCGTACTGAAGCTGCGCATGCGCTGTGACGGAGAAACAGGGGAACTGAATTCCCCGGAACACCGGCATTCCTCCTCCACCCGACTCCTCACTGCTAACTCCTCTTATCCCAGCTCAGGGTCCAGGCTCGGAGCCCCCCATCGGACAGCATGCCAAATACGCTTTCTATTCTCTCGATCTAATGTAAGTGTGAACTCGTGAAGTGGTCAATAGAATTGAGCAGATGGTGTCAGTGTTACATCCCCGCTGAGACTCATGTCAGTGTCTGTCACAGCAGGACAGAGTCAAAGTGGAGTGAATCCGGATCAGTTCGTCACGGGTGTGAACGGGCCGTCACTGCAGGTACAGTGCTGATGTGATGATGCTGAGAGTCCGGCGTTTGAACATTTACATGCAGCTCAGGACCGTCTGGAACGAGCTTGAAGTGAAGGAGAAAGTGTGGCTACATCAGGACAGACAGCTTTGGCAGCGTGTTTGTTTCAGTCTGTCTGTCTCTGTGGCTGAATTCAGTATAGAAACGTTCTGCTAGATCAGGGTCCACACACATACCAGTTTACGCTGGGTTTTGCTTTAGTTTTCCCGATGGGAGCTTTCATCATGTGGTTTGGTTCAGCAGTGCTGAAGCTGATGTTTGTGAGTTTCAGAGCGCTTGGTTTATGGTGTATCCACATGTGTAACGGTTGTAGATTGTTTTTGAATAGAGTTCTGACTGGTTTGTTTTAATATTTATGTTAATATCCCACCAGATCAAGATTTTTTGGGTTTAAGGCTTTGGATGTAGTCTTTTATGAATGAATGAATGAGCTTGTTTGAGATGAGGCGTTAGCGGCGGTTTAACACATGAGCGTCTACACTACCTGGACACTCCCAAAGCAATCTGGTTGAATGTGAGGCGTTCACACTGAGCAATCCGCAGATCCCAGCTTCCTCCGCTGTACTCCGTGTGTGAGATTTAGCAGCGCGCTGGTGAAAACACGTCTCAGCCTGCAGGCCTTGATCACTGTCAGCACCGTCAGGAACTCAAACGAGGTAAGAAAGATCATTGGAAGCGGAAAACAAATGTCTTTGTTGATGTTCAATACTAAGTGTAGTCGGTTCTAGTCTCTGTTCTCCAGTTCACCTGAATCCGCAGTTCTTTATGATCACTTTTCAGGTTTTGTGTTATTGTATTTGCTGACTTCTGAATTATTGTCAGTGTATTTTTCAGATCTAAGCACAAGCTTGTCATCAATGAGAGAAACTTTAATGAATGAGGAAGCTGGTTATTCAGACTGCAGTACATCAGCGCCACCTGGTGGTCTGCCAAACGACTCAGGAAATACTAATCATAACTAGATATATTTTATATATATATATTTGATAGATATTCAGTGTAATCAGCAGACAAACAGAGTCTCTGTGTGTGTATCTGTGTGTGTATATATGTGTGTGTGTGTGCATGTTTATGTTGTTTATGAGGACACAAATTTGTATAATAACATGGGTATGACATAGGTATTACAATGAGAAGGTGATTTATGAGGACATTTTCAGTGTTCCCGTAATTCAAAAGGCTTATAAATAATTCAGAATAAGTTTTTTTGAAAATCTGAAATAGCAGAAAGTCTCCTGTGAGGGGTAGGTTTAGGGGTAGGGTTGGTGTAGGGCAATAGAATATACGGTCTGTCTCTGTGTGTGTGTGTGTGTGTGTGTGTGTGTGTGGTCAAACTCTGTGTCCATAGTATTCGTCGTATGGCTCGTTGATGTTGGTGGTCGTGGGTCGAGGGATGCTGTAATCTTTCTCTGCACTGAGTTCCTGAAACATGAAACACACAGCGGATTAATCACATGACAGGGACATCATCAGCCGTTCAGTGCTGCAGGATGGTGATTGGATGATGAGAACTCACTCTCATGAAGATTCCAGACGGTGACACATCTTCACCTGCAACACAAACACGTGACCTTTAACCTGTGCCAGTCATAGGCAGCCACTTTGTTGACTGATCTTGCTCAGTGCATGCTGGGATTGTGTTATTCAGGACAGAGACTGTAAGATCGGGTATTTGATGAGCACATTCTCTCAGCTGTTTTCAGAGAATGTGTCTTTAATATGAATGTTTGTAAGGATGGAGATTGAATGCCCTGATTGTCCCAGTTAAAGATTCAAAACCTCGACATGTGAAGAACAGCGCCATCTGCTGCTCGTAAAGTTTAAAGCCTGGACATATATATTTTATAAACCTAAAATGTTCCTAGATATAATTTCTTAGCAAAGTGTGTAAGCCTGATGCTGGAGCCTTGTGTCGTACGTAACATCACAAGTGTATTTTTTTCACTGCACTGGCAGATTCTTTCACGTGTTTCAGGTTTAAACATGTTAAAAACAACTGTATGGAGAATGCAGAATACACTCCTATTAAAGACACAATCAGTGAAAACAAGCCAGAACATCCCATGCAATGTGGCTTCACGAGTATCTGACTCCTCTGTTACCTCTCCTCGCGTCCGCGTCCGTCTGGAAGCCCTCGTTGTCGGTGCCGGTCTTCAGGTCCGGTGGAGCCGCTGGCTGTGTTCTGGGGCTTGTCCAGCCCGTGAAGTCCAGCGGCGGGTCTTTGGTACGAGCGTTGCTCTTGCACATGAAGCGGACCTGAGTGAAGCCATGTCCCAGCAGCAGCACCCAGCCGTTAGCGGTCAGCGCCACACTGATCACAGGGTCGTCCCAGAGCGGGCTGCGGCCCATGGCATGGTTCCCGTATGTGAGGAGGGTGATCCAGATGAGCCACACGCAGGCACTCAGCAGCAGCGTCAGGACCAGCAGTGCCGCCTGCAGTTTGTTCTGCCGATGCGTGCTTCCGCTGTCGCTGTAGCTGTAGGTGACGCAGGTGTACCGGAGGAAGTGCAGCGCCGTCATCAGCGCCGCGGCTAACAGCACCATCACGTAAATCTGCAGCATAGCAAACTCTGGCTGTGAAAACTGGCAGGTCCTCTTGTCCTGCACCAGCACCACCAGCAGCCACTCCGTCGCTACGATCACCTGCACCAGCGCGAGCGCCGCGGCCACAGCAACCTCTCTCCAGCCGCGCGCCAGCGCCACCCCCAGCAGAGCCAGACCGCGCGCCAGCAGAGCGCCGAACGCCAGGCTGAACAGCACGCCGAGCACAAACACCCGCACCGGACACGTCTGCGGCGACAGAGCGATGATGAAGGAGTAGGGAAGGGCGAATATACCCGCCGTGGCCAGCAGGAAGAGCAGCAGCGCCGCCAGCGCACCGGACCGACGGCGGGACGCACACGCCGACCACAGCAGCAGAGCCAGCATCAGCACCACGCAGCTGACCAAACCCACGCCCGCCGCGGCCTGCACCACGATCCCCCACGTGTCACACAGCGGCCAGTACTCCTGAGCCAGAGCAGAGCCGCAGCCCACGGGCCGAGAGCCGTTCCACCGCTGAACCCGCACCAGAAGCTCCATGACGAAGGATCTGATCGATGGTGAAGCGCTTGTTCTCTTCTCTCTCTAATGCTCACAGTGATCTGCAGGAAAGACAGAGAACTTTCAGTGACTTTTGATTCAAATATCTGTTTTCACCACAGAACCAGAGAAAGTCACCAGAATGATTTTTCAATATAAAGTCAAGTCAGCTTTGTTTCTATAGCTGCTTTGACACAACCAGTATTGTATAAAGCACTATACAGATAAAGGTGACTCGACTATAGCGCTTTATACAATAAAGATTGTGTCAAATCAGCTTCACAGTGATAAAAAGGAAAATAACAGAAACAGCTGAGAAAGTCTAGCCTGAAAGTTTGAATTGGTTGTAAAAGCATGAAGGCATGAAAGTTTAGGGTGTTGTAGGTGGTTGCTACACAGTTGCTAGGGTACTCTGAGTGGTTGCTAGGTTGTTATGGGTGGTTGCTATGCATTTGTTAAGGTGTTTCTATGCGGGTGCTAGGGTGTTTCATGTGGTTGTTAGGTGGTTTCTAGGGTGTCTCTAGGCGGTTGCCAGGGTTTTCTCGGTGGTTACTAGGCCGTTGCTATGTGATTGCTAGGGTACTCTGAGTGGTTGGCAGGTTGTTATGGGTGGTTGCTAGGGTACTTTGGGTGGTTGCTATGTGGTTGCCAGGGTTTTCTGGGTGGTTTCTAGGCCAGTGCTATGTGGTTGCTAGGGTACGCTGAGAGGTTGCTAGGTTGTTATCGGTGGTTGCTAGGGTACTTTGGGTGGTTGCTATGCATTTGCTAAGGTGTTTCTATGCGGGTGCTAGGGTGTGTCAGGTGTTGTTAGGTGGTTTCTAGGGTGTCTCTAGGCAGTTGCCAGGGTTTTCTGAGTGGTTACTAGGCCGTTGCTATGTGGTTGCTATGGTATTCTGAGTGGTTGCTAGGGTACTTTGAGTGGTTGATATACATTTGCTAAGGCGTTTCTATGCGGGTGCTAGGGTGCTTCAGGTGGTTGTTAGGTGGTTTCTAGGGTGTCTCTAGGCGGTTGCCAGGGTTTTCTGGGTGGTTACTAGGCCATTGCTATGGGGTTGCTAGGGTACTCTGAGTGGTTGCTAGGTTGTTATGGGTGCTTGCTAGTGTACTTTGGGTGGTTGCTATGTATTTGCTAAGGCATTTCTATCCGGGTGCTAGGGTGTTTCATGTGGTTGTTAGGTGGTTTCTATGGTGTCTCTAGGCAGTTGCCAGGGTTTTCTGAGTGGTTACTAGGCCGTTGCTATGTGGTTGCTATGGTATTCTGAGTGGTTGCTAGGGTACTGTGAGTGGTTGATATACATTTGCTAAGGCGTTTCGATGCGGGTGCTAGGGTGCTTCATGTGGTTGTTAGGTGGTTTCTAGGGTGTCTCTAGGCAGTTGCCAGGGTTTTCTGAGTGGTTACTAGGCCGTTGCTATGTGGTTGCTATGGTATTCTGAGTGGTTGCTAGGGTACTTTGGGTGGTTGATATACATTTGCTAAGATGTTTTTATGTGGGTGCTAGGGTGTTTCATGTGCTTGTTAGGTGGTTTCTAGGGTGTCTCTAGGCGGTTGCCAGGGTTTTCTGGGTGGTTACTAGGCCATTGCTATGTGGTTGCTAGGGTACTCTGAGTGGTTGCTAGGTTGTTATGGGTGCTTGCTAGTGTACTTTGGGTGGTTGCTATGTATTTGCTAAGGCATTTCTATCCGGGTGCTAGGGTGTTTCATGTGGTTGTTAGGTGGTTTCTATGGTGTCTCTAGGCAGTTGCCAGGGTTTTCTGGGTGTTTACTAGGCCGTTGCTATGTGGTTGCTATGGTATTCTGAGTGGTTGCTAGGGTACTTTGAGTGGTTGATATACATTTGCTAAGGCGTTTCGATGCGGGTGCTAGGGTGCTTCATGTGGTTGTTAGGTGGTTTCTAGGGTGTCTCTAGGCAGTTGCCAGGGTTTTCTGAGTGGTTACTAGGCCGTTGCTATGTGGTTGCTAGGGTACTCTGAGTGGTTGCTACGTTGTTATGGGTGGTTGCTAGGGCACTTTGGGTGATTGCTATGAATTTGCTAAGATGTTTTTATGTGGGTGCTAGGGTGTTTCATGTGCTTGTTAGGTGGTTTCTAGGGTGTCTCTAGGCGGTTGCCAGGGTTTTTTGGGTGTTTACTAGGCCGTTGGTATGTGGTTGTTAGGATACTCTTGGCAGTTGCTAGGCAGCTTCTAGGGTGTTCTGGTGGTTGCTAGCTTGTTGCTATGTAATCATTAAGTCTTAGAATGTTTGCTAGCTTGTTTCTAGCATGTTTTAGCACAATGCTAACATCTTTTAGCATGTTGTTATCATGTCCTAGGCATTAAAAATGCCTTTTGAGTCATTTTTAATCATTTTAATGCTTCTTGGGTTAATAAGAATATTAATGTCTTAAAAAGGTTTCAGCAGTAGTGTTTCTCTGTACTGTATGTATGATGTGTAAAAACCATTCTATACATTTTATTTAAATTATCATTGTATAGTACTTTAGCACTTTAATTTGTTCAATTATCCTTTTTTTATTTTCCTAATTTTTTCTGTTATTTGTATTTCTAATCTTTAACTTCAAGTATTACACTTGTGTGTGTGTAGTTTTTGTGCTCGGCCAGGACGGTAAATGTTGAGGATCCAGCTGCTGAAGTGCTGATGGAGACGGATGTGTTGTTCTTCCTCTCCAGGACAAAAGCTCAGTTGTGATGCTGTTATCAGTGATCTTATCTTCTGCTTTAACAAATGTCTTTCCTGCTAGAGATCATCTTCACTCTTTCACTTGTTTCACATCATTTCTCCTTTGGGTTTGTCATCTGGCAGCAGCTACAATAGTTTAGAAATGTTTAGAAATGATTTGCTGCTTTTGTATCTGGCGTGCGTGTGTGTGTGTGTTGTGTGAGTGTGTGTGTGTGTGTGTGTCGTAGTGACGACTGATCTGAATAAACCAAGCAGCTAATGAATCACGGATCTTTACATGACATGAAACCTGTTGTCTGATTAAAGGAAAACATGTGTTTTTCTTGAGCAGCAGTGTAAAAAAGTTTTAAACTTCAATCACAACACACACACAGACTCACACACACAGCAGACATGATTTACAGTTCATAGTTATGAATATTGTGACCGTACTGTCACCTGATTTCCTTCATTCATCCTCTGTAAGACTGATAGTATTTAGAGATGAAAGTGTCGTACCTGCAGCCTGTCGCTCCGTCCATCACAGACTCTCACACACCGTCTGTCTCTGTGACTCTCTCTCTCTGTGTGTGTGTGTGTCTGTGAGAGAGAGAGAGCGTGTGAGTGTGTGTGTGAGAGAGAGAGAGTGTGTGTGTGTGTGAGTGAGGTGAAGGATGGGAGGAGAAGAGAGACGCGCGGATGATGAAGTCAACAGATTTGTTTCTACTCTTCCTGAATTTACCTTATGTGTGTGAACAGCCTCTCTCTCACTCTCTTTCTCACACACACACACATCAGTCATTCTTGGCATTAATCAGTATGTTAATAGTTTTTCATAATGGTGTTTAATGAAATTCATTGTTGTGTTATGAAATTTGCTTTTATTCTACTGCAATAAGGCCAACAGAGTTACTGAAAATAGAAAGTTTAATTGGATTTCTACTCCGGTAATCACACATGGCACATTTAATAAAATAAATGTGTTTATGGGACAGGCTCTACGAGACAGAGGAAGTGATGTCGCCAGGAAACACACCTTCTGTAATAAATCAGAGTTAAGGGCGGAGTCGCAGCTAGGGGCGTGTCTTAACCCTGATGACTATTTTTCAGGATGTTGATTGACAGCTGGGGTGTGGGAGGGGATAAGTTGTCATCTTATCACAACATATACAAAATATAAAATATTAAATAATAATAACAATAACAATCATATCAATAATGACAGTGTCCATGTGTCGAATCAGCCCTTTATCATCACACAACATCATAACCACACGACAACATTGAGCAAAAGGGGTGGGGCCACTGGATGAGAGGGGCGGGGCTGAAGGCGGTGATGTTGAGGAGGCGGGGTTTAGATAATGCCGTATTTGGCCAGATCGCTGAGCTCCATGTCTCCGAATGCCTCCCATGGGCACACGACAGTGATATCTGTCACGAGACGAGACACAGGCGTTAACAAACTGAACACAGGGTGTGTGTGTGTGTGTGTGTGTGTGTGTGTGTGTGTGTATGTGTGTATGTGTCACTGTGACTCACCGGTGCCGAGACCCTCCATACCAGGAATATCATCGCCGAATCTGCAGAGCAGAGGGAAACTCGCTCAATAGCTGCAGTATTTGTGTTTGTGAGTGTGTGTGTGTGTGTGTGAAACTGTGTGTGAGTGCATGTTTTTCTACACTGGTGGAGACTTAAACCTGAATACACACAGGACTCGTGGCACTGTGGGGACCTGAATTGAGGTCCCCATGGGGAAACAAGCTTATAAATGATACAGAATGAGTTTTTTTGAGAGTGTAAAAATGCCTATAGTTTAGTGTGAGTGTGAGGTTTAGGTGTACAGCGATAGAAAATATGGTTTGTACAGTATAAAAACCATTACGCCTATGGAGAGTCCCCACAAGGATAGTGAACAAGACTGAGTGTGTGTGTGTGTGTGTGTTTGTACCCTTTCTGCCCGGGTTTGGGGGCCTTGCTCTTGAAGGTGCGCGTCTGTCTCTGCTTGAATTTGGGCGGCCCTTTCTTGGGTGTGGTGGGTCCGGCGGTGCTGGCGGGAGTGGCCAGAGCACTTCCTGCAGGAGGAGCAGCGTTCATGTCTGCACTTCCCTGAAATACAGCGAACAGAGCAACGCTTATGATCTGAGCGCATCACAGGAATCAAGAGTTTTGGTTTCTTTGGTTTGTTTAGTTGTGGACGCTTGACTGATTACACAACTTTGGTTTGTTTAGTTGTGGACGCTTGATTGATTACACAAACACTATTGAAGAGAACTGAACTGATGATGAATCACTGAATCATCACTGAACTGACTTTAGCTGGGAAATGACTCTGTTATTGTCTTCTTGCATCATTGACAGTCTATTTTCCTGTTTGACTCTGTAAAGCTGCTTTGACACAATCAGTTTGTATAAAGAACTACACAAATAAAGGTGATTTGACATGACAGGAATCTGGGATAATGGGATTACGCTGCTGGATCTGGAACCTTTCTCTCCTCCGTTTATCACTCGTCATGGTGTGTGTCTCTGCAGTCTCTCACGTAACTGATGTCATCTGCTTGTATTGATTTATCCCATAAACACCTCAGTGTGATAACATACAGCCTGTCAGTCATCACGAAATAAAGCCCTTCAGGATGAACACGAGAGCAGACTCTATGATATTCCTGACGTGTCAGACGTCCATCAGATTATAATCTCACAATAATCCACATCAAACAGTTTTTCATGTTGCCTTATTAAGACCGTTAATCTCATTAACACAACAGATTTATGAGATTTCCTTCATCTGTCTGTCTATCTGTGGATCAGACGCTGGTGTTTCTGCAGCTTCATGCGATGCTGATTAGAGTTCACACCTTCATCTGATCATGAATATTTCACACCATACATCATGTCAGTCTTCCTGCATTAAAGGGAACCCGGGGTATTAAGACTTGTATGGCTTAATATAATATATTTCAATGGCGTTCAGTATTCAGTTGTGTTGTGGTAAAATTAACAGCAGATAGCAGCAGTAACTCACTGAGTGCAACCATTTGATGTCATTGAAATAATGGCGCCCCCATAGTCCAAAATATGTATAAAACGATGTGGATTTCTTAAATAATGTAAATCTTTCATGGGTTTTCTACTACATATTTCAGTAAGAGACATCATTTACGTTATTTTAAGCCATACAAGTCTTAATACCCGGGGTTCCCTTTATGCACCAGAGCGTAGAATAGAAACCTAATGAACTAACCCACATAAAACAAACAGCAACAAACTAGATGTGATACAGCAAAACAGATGATTGATCATTTATGAACTATCGAGCTGAAGAACATCAGCCAGCTGCTATTGTAATTCTTGAGCATGTTTACCTGTGTTTGTGGTGCGTGAGCGGCGTGTGCGTGTCTCTCTCTCTCTCTCTCTCTCTCTCTCTCTCTCTCTCTGTCTGTCTGTGGAATGAGGCTGTCTGTCTCTGCCGCTCTCTTATAGTCTCGCTGAAGCTCAGACAGCAGCTTCCCGTCAGGGAAACACTAATGGACTTAATGCTCTTTAGACTTCATCAGGGGTGTGTGTGTGTGAGACACGTTAATCTCAAGGTTATGGTCTCGTTTTCTGAACATGTGAGAAGATGCAGCATTTCACTATAACACAACAGATTCACAAACCCAACAAAATAGACTAATGTTTCAGAAAAACCCTTCATTGATCGCTTGAATGTCTTTCATCGTTTACTTCTACTGGACCAGATCGAATCATGTGTTGGACTTTTGACATGACTGTGTTAAACACATCCCAACGCTGTCAAGTCATGTCACTGATTTGCGCTTTTCACAAAGCCATATGTGCTGTGAGGTGAGGCTGCTCTCTCCACGGGTTCATGAGCGCTGAACGGCCGCTGACGCGCTGGAGCTCACATCTCCACAAACACCGAAGCACATTTTCAAATAGCCGTTATCTTTATTAACAAAAATCTGAAGTCTAAACAACTACATTCTCACCTACAAAAAAACTCTTTAAACTATATTCTGTGACAAAACAACAGTAGTATTTGTAAAATTACATTGGGTTTGGTCATCTGCCATGACACCCGCTGTGAGAAATGATACAAGTGAAGAATTCAAGATTCAAGGACCTGACCAAACTGTTGTGTGTATATATAGCCTCCTGACAACCAGCTCTGGAGTCTTGTCCTCTGTAGTGGACACAATGTTTTAGCGATTTCTCTGAGACCTCACATGTCACAGCTGTAAGTCTGGATGTCCTGCACCGAGCACATTCAGGACTGTTCAGAGAGACCATATGATTGGATGTTTCACCGTGACCACTCCCTCTCAAATTCAACACCCTTGTGGAAATATGATAATATTTTGTAATGATTATTTAAATCTAAATCTGACTAATTTCTAATCTGATCTGTCATAAATCAACATCTCAGGAAAATGTTGTGGGGTTTCAAATCAAAATATGACTTTCTGTTATGAAACAGGACATTGATTTGTAGAGAACAGCAGGACTAAAAGCATGTTTATTACGCATTTTGGGAGACACAACAAATGAATAGGGAAATTATATTTCAATATTCCTATGAAATTTTAGATTTATTATTATTATTAGGTTATTATGAAAATCTTGTCAATTAATACTTCCATTATTACACTTATTTTTTCATTACATGTTGCCCCAAAAACAAATTAATATGCAAAATAGATACAGTTTATAGATACATTGCACATAATAAAATAACCTGTTTATGGACATTTTACGCACATGTTGCATTAAGCAAAATGGTATATCAAATCATTGTTATATCTTTCATAACATAGTTGAGAATAATTTTTATACAAAGTTTGGTATAAAAAAAAATAAAAATGGATTATGGATTAAAAAAATAATAATTGTTTTTGCCTTTTCATGTCTATTCATGTCTTTTTATTTCTTTTAAAAACAGGACTTTTTAAAGTTCTGCTCTACAGAAGACATAGTATAACATATGAATAAAATATCATTTAAAAAATATTAAATTCATCTTTTTTTCTTCTTCTGGTAGTCAGGAGGATAGATTTATACAGCAGTTTGCTCTGGTTCTCAAATCTGATTGGTTGAGAACCATGAGATATTGTACTGGTATTGCTACAGGAACACACTGAACTATGTAATTATTAAATAATAATTACAGAAAGATGTTAGAAAACCTCGGGTTATTGGTAAACCAGTCACGAACCAGAGCAGCGCGATGGAAGCTGACATTATCCCAAACAACAATGTAACGAGGCTGCTCTGGCTGTGCTGGTTCCCTGAGGTCCAGCTGGAACATATGCTCTCTTAGACCGTCAAGGAAAGCAAGGAGGAGCATAGTGTTATAGGGTCCTAGAATGGCATGACGGTGGAGTACCCCTCGTTGGCTGATGGCTGCACACATAGTGACATTCCCTCCGCGCTGACCTGGGACATTTACAATAGCCAGATGGCCAATTATGTTCCTCCCCCTTCTCCTTCTTTTGGTCAGGTTGAAACCAGCCTCATTCACAAAGATAATTTCATGGGGAACAGGCCGGCCTTCAATCTCAAAGATTCTCTGAAACACATGAAGCACAGTAGAGTAAACCACTGCCCTGAAGCACAGTTCAAGAGGGCACAAATGGCAGCATAAACTGCTATACTGTGATGGTACACAATACTTCATACGATATCAAAACTCATACCTGAACATATTCCACTC
>JADLZM010018660.1:68607-82810 GCA_018148995.1 Sinocyclocheilus maitianheensis | reverse complement strand
GTGTGTGTGTGTGTGTGTGTACTGGTTTATATATCCTGGTGGGGACTTAAACCTGACTACACACAGACTCATGGGACTCGTGTCACGGTGGGGACCTAAATTGTGGTCCCCATGGGTACAAATGCTTATAAATCAGACAGAATTAAGTTTTTGAAAATCTGAAATAGCAGAAAGTCTCCTGTGAGGGGTAGGTTTAGGGGTAGGGTTGGTGTAGGGCAATAGCATATATGGTCTGTACAGTATATTCTATTACTAAATAGGTCCACTGTTGTAGTGAAAACTGCATCTGTAATCGATTGAATGTCGCTGCTCAAACTGATCTATATGAACATGTTTCTCATCTGTGATCAGATTTTCAGTTAATCAGCCCATCAAAATACATCCAGCTGAATGAACGCCACTGCGATAAAAAATGCAGTGACCACTGCTGCCAACTCTCACGAGGGAGAAAGGAATTCATTATGAATTGTGCCGAAATGCCTGTTCTAGTTTTTAATTATGTTCATTGTTAATGTGTACTAAATGCACCTAAGAAGAGGGGACACCTCAGGCGATGAGAGTAAGAGTTATGTCAGCCATTCTCTCTCAGTTCCAGTTGAGCTGTTCAGGTGAATGGCAGGAAAAATGTCTCTCCAGTCATATGGTTTATATAGGGAGTGATAGGAAGATGAATAATTGGGTTTCATGTGTCTTATATGTGGCCGAGCACACCACATGTAAATAGATTCTCCTGTATTTGTTTTATTTCTGTCTATTTGCTTTGTTTATTGTTATGTGTATGATTTTCCATCAGTTTTGTGAGCGGATGAGCAACAATTCATGTTTCCTCACGTATCTTCAGGTATGCTGCGTTATTGCTTGTATAATGTTATGGTCACTGTTAGGATGTACCAGCAGCCAGCAATGTAAAGGAGATGACGGGGAACAAAAATGCACAGTTCAAAGTGGTTTTATTCCCCAAGTGCAAAAATGTGGCTCTCCATAGGTTTTTTTTACAGTATATACAACAATATAATTTGGCTATGCCAGTGTACAGACCCAAAAACCATGAACACACTTCCACACTACTCACTCTAGCCTAGTGATGTTAGGTTCTTGAACGAATCGTTCTTTTGAGCCGGTTCTCAGGAAGTAACCGGTCGAGCCGGTTCACAAATCGAACTGAATCGAACTTTAGTTCCGGGTTGATGACGCAGGACGTTGTACTCAACAAGAACCGAATGAGCCGGTTCAACCAACTGTCGAAGCTTGCCGAGGATTACCGAAGATTCTGAGGAGTGAGTTGACGATACTGTGCAAGCCTGAGGCGCGTACTGGAAATATACTTATTATGACTGTTATTCATTTACATTTTATTAAAACCTGCAAAAACCTTTCTGTCGAGTGATGTAAATTAATTTTACAATAGTTTATTGTGCATGCATATTATATTTAAAGTTGCTTTAGCGAAATCAAGGCGTTTATAAGACTGGTTTATTCATTCTTTATACTGTAGACATGTAGAACATATCCACGTTTGTGCATCAATGTCTGTAATGTGTGCTGTAGCTGTGAAACATTTAGGAATCTTATCCGAGTTGTAAGCTAGTCAATATTGCTCAGTCAGTCAGTCGTAGCTGAGGATGAAACTGTGACCACAAACACCATTAACTGAAGTGAATTATATGGCAATAATCAGCAATGTGCTTTCACACAAATAACTTTATTTTTGAATGTTTTAATATGTGTTGACACAAATGACTTGTTTCAATTTGTCATTGATACAACATGTCACAGAGTTGTTAGAAAAGAAATGCGTAGAGACGTTATTGCTTGATGACGTCAGGAACCGATTAATCGGCTTTTTGAACCGGTTCAATGAGCCGATCTGTCCGAAAAGAACCGGTTCGCTGAAATGAATCGGACTGTGCATCACTACTCTAGCCTTCCTGAAGTGGCTGCCTGAAGCTCTTTTATAGGCTTTGGCTCCACCTACTTTTGGAATATACCATTTTAGGGGAAGACCAATAAGTTATAAAACAGATAACAGAATACAAACAAACAGACCTTCATAGTATTCAACACTCCACAGCATATCACATTCAGATCCAGTACAATCAGAATAACTACAAACATGTAAGTCAAGACAAATGGGAATAAACTTACGTCCTAGGTTCTCCCCCACCCCTGTGCTGTCAGAAGCAGATGGAGCAAATGCTAGGGTTAAATATGCCTGCTTTCCAAGTGCACAAGTTTGGCAAGTGAGAGGTGAACCACAAGGTATGTACAGTGGTTTGAAACACACTGAAGTTAACTTCATTACTGAATTAAATCAAATAAAAGCTTGATGTAAAGAGTATTTTGTAATGATGTTGAAAAAATGTATCACTTGAACATTAAACAGTCAAACAAGCCACAGCACTAAACCAACAAAACAGTAAAACTACCAACTTGAGTTAATGGGGTGATACAATATCGTGTGTAGAAACAGTTTGTTTGTGCACAGGCCCATACTCAGTCCCTTCAAAATAAACGTCCTGGATCACAGTTAGTCTGTGACATTCACAAAAGCATTAAAGAGCGAGAGAGTTCATAATCATGTAAGTTGGCAGTAGTATTCTGTGTCCCGTCTGAGAAAAACGACGGACGATCCGAAAACATCTGTGAGGTTGGCAACAGCTAGACTGTGACTGGGCAGGAGATGGCGGAAGGAAGTGAGGAGACAGGAAGTGAGATGGGATTTGAAGAAGAAGGCGGGAGAGATAGGAGTGTTTGGAATGTAGTGCGATCAAGAAAACGGAAAAAAAGGAGAAAGTAACATCTAATATAGATGAAACAAAGTATGACAATAGCACGTAAACAACAAGAAGAAGAATATAAAGTGATCATGAAACTATCTCAGGAGGGGTCATCATTTGGTGAGTGGAATCCGATTCAATTAACAAAGTCGATAAACTAATTGTTAGGCGAGGTTAAAAATGCAAAAGTATTAAGAAGTGGAGCGTTGCTGATTTTTTGTAGGAATAAAGCGCAACAAGAGAAAGCCATAGAACTGAATAGAATAGATGGCAAGAGAATAAAGTGCGTCTTGATTGGAAATAAGGCGTTGATTGGAGGAGTTATCACAGGAATACCGGTAAATGTCACTGAAGATCAAATCAGAGACAATGTAACAGGAGCAAAAGTGCTGGAGGTAAAATGCCTTAGAACAACCAGAAACGGGGAGAAGTGCGATAGCCTGTCTGTTATGATGAAGTTTGATGAAGCAAGACTTCCAAGTAAGTTATACATAGGTTACATGAGCTATGAGGTCAGGCCATACATCCCTCCCCCACTGAGATGTTTTAAGTGCCAAAGATATGGCCATGTAGCAGCAGTGTGTAAGGGTAAACAAAGATGTGGTAGGTGTTCAGGCGAGCATGAGTATGGGGAATGTGGAGAAGGAGTAAAGCTGAAATGCTGTAACTGTGGAGGGGAGCACAGTTCAGCCTACCGTGGATGTGAAGCTAGCAAGAGGGCAATGGAGGTGCAGCGAGTGAGATCGCTGCAAGGAATAACATATGCAGAAGCTGCAAAGAAAGTGTCTAAGGAAAAGGAAGCCTATAAACCAGAACTCAAAGAAAATAAAAGTAGGTCTTGTGGGAAGTTGAGAAAATTGAGGCAAAGAATGATTTGTTAGTTATGGGCAAAAATGAATTTGTGTTGTTTATGGTTGAGGTGATAAACTGCTCGGCACAGACAGACAGGAAGACAGAAAAGATCAAAATAATAGTTAAATCAGCGGAAAAGTATTTAGGAATAAAAGGGCTTAGCTGTGAGGTAGTGGAAGAAATGATAGTGGCAGGAAGCACAAGCTCGCAGACATGGGTTGGTGGCTCTTTATGATATTAGCTATATTGCAATGGAACTCCAGGAGCCTTATAGCAAATGGACAGGAATTCAAGAGTTTTGTTTCAGAGTTAGCAGATAGACCTCATGTAATATGTGCGCAAGAAACATGGTTAAAACCACAGTTGGACTTTGTATTGTATGGATATACTTCAATTAGGAGAGATAGAGAAACAGGAAAAGGTGGAGGTGTAGCAACTTTTGTTAAAAGTGGGGTAAGATATAATCTTATTAGTAAAGGGAAAGTACATGAATCTGTTGTAATTGAAGTATGGTCAGGGGAAAACAGTATAAAAATAGCCAATTTTTACAACCCTTGCAATAGATTAAGTACTGATATGTTGGAATTAGTTTGCGGATCAATGCAGGGCAAAATAGTGGTATATGCACACAGTACATTATGGGGAAGTAAGAACACAGATATAAATGGATTAGCAATAGAGAAATTTATAGATGATAAGGAGTTGGTGTGTATTAATGATGGAAAGGGCACACGGTATAATAGTTCAAGTAATACAGAAAGTGCTATTGATCTAACACTAGTGTCGATTGAAATTGCAGGAATAAGTGCATGGGAAGTAATTGGTAGGTCGACAGTGGGTAGTGATCATAACTATTGGCATAGAGGTACACCAGGATGGGGAAGTGAAAATACCAAGGTGGAAATTAGATAAAGCTGACTGGCAGACATTTCAAGAAATTAGTGAGACTAAGTGTGTGGAAATACTGAGTAGAGATATAACAGATGTGGAGGAAATGAATAGTGTAGTAATCGCAAACATTATACAAGCAGCAGAAGAAACAATTCCTAAAAGTACAGGAAATAAACGGGGAAAAAGCGTGCCGTGGTGGGATGAGAGCTGTAGAATAGCAGTTAAAAGAAGAAATAAAGCATTTAGACAGCTTAAAGCTCATCACACACTAGAAACTTTAATTAGCTACAAAAGGGCACAAGCAGTAGTTAGGAAAACGATTAGGTCAGTCAAACGCATGTATTGGAGACAGTATTGCAATAAAATTGGAAGTGAAACTCAGTTGTCAGACATATGGGGAACAATCAGGAGAATGAGTGGATTAGGTAGAAAGGTGGAAATGCCGGTATTATGTAGCAATAATAAGAATGCAGTTAGTAATGCAGAAAAAGCAGAGCTTTTGGTAGAAACCTTTGTGAAAATCCACAGTTCTGGAAATGTATCCACAATAGATAAGCAGCATAGGAATCAGACACTGTTGGAAAACCCTGGAATAAAAGAAAGTAGATCTGCATCAGGAGGAGATATGGACCTGCCTTTTACTATGTTTGAATTAAAAAGGGCTATCTTAAATGCGCGACAAACATTGTATGGACAAGATTTGGAACAGGTTAAGGTGGTGAGGTTTCTAGGAGTTCTCTTTGATGAGAGGCTGACTTGGTGTCAGCATATTGATAAGGTCAGAAATAAGTGTAAGAAGATCAACAACGTGTTGAGATGTCTATCAGGGCGAGACTGGGGAGCGAGTAGAGCATCGCTAATAAACATTTATCAGGCTCTCATGAGAACTGCCTCTGACTATGGTTGTTTAGCGTATATGTCAGCATCGGAATCTAACCTTAAAAAGCTTGATGTGGAGCAGGCACAGGCACTCCGGATTTGTACCAGAGCATTTAAAACGTCACCAGTAACTGCATTACAAGTGGAAGCAGGAGAGATGCCGCTACGTATTAGGAGGGTCAAGATCATGTTGGCGTATTGGACTAATTTACAAGGGCATAGTATGGTGCACCCCACAAAAACTGTCTTGCAAGAATGTGCGGAGCATAATAAAAGCAATTTTTACAGTTTTGGATGGGTGGGGAATGCTAAGGCTCAAAATGCAGGTCTCAATCAGTTGCAAGTAGCACCCACTGTGGCAATATCAATGATGCCACCCTGGAAATTTATAAAACCATCTGTAAATATAAGCTTACAACAAATACTAAAAGAAAACTCAAAAATAATGCCACAGTGGATAATAGTTCAAAACTATGTAGAGCAGTATCAAGAGGAATTATTCATATTTACGGATGGATCAAAGCAGCCGGAAACAGGCCGTACTGGTGCAGCATTTTTTATTCCTCGGTGTGAAGTAGTAGTCAAAAAGAGGACAACAGACTGCCTGTCAGTTTACACTGTGGAGTTAGTAGCAGTTTTACTGGCATTAGGGTGGGTGGAAGAAAATAATCAGAATCAACTTGTCGTTATAGCCTCGGGCAGTTTATCAGCATTGTTAAGCATTCCATCTGGGAGAGCGTCATGTAGACAATACCTCATATATCAAATACTCCACTTGCTTCTCACACTTCGTAATAAGGGAATGGCTGTCTCCTTCCTTTGGGTTCCTGCCCATGTAGGGGTGGAAGGAAATGAAGTTGTGGATATGCTAGCAAAAAAACTCTACAAAGCATGAAACAGTAGATGTACACGTACCAATAAGTAGAGCAGAGGTCAAAACCATCATAAAGCAACATTCACTTAAAATATGGCAGGAATATTGGAACACAGCGGATACAGGACGTCATTTATACAGTATACAAAATCAAGTAGTCACAAGCATGAGGAAGGGCAGAAGCCCAAGGGAGGAGATGTTAGTCTCACGTCTTAGAATGGGTCACACTGGTTTAAAGACAACATTGCACAGAATAGGAAAACATCCCACTGGATTATGCACTTATTGTAATGTACAAGAGACAGTGAAGCATATACTGTTAGACTGCAAAAATATGAAGAAGATAGGGCAGAATTAAAGGCACAAGTGGATGAACAAAGCATGACACTTGAGCATTTAGTAGGGAAAACATCTGGGAGAATACGCAATTTATTAATGTTATTTTTGAAAAACACTGGGTTAAGTGAAAGAATTTAATAGGGTATTTTTTATTTATATAATTTTTTTTTCTCTTCCCTCTCCACTCCTCTGATGTCAGGTGGCGGTAATGCACCTTTGAGATGAGTTGCCAACCGCCATTAAACCTGAAAGAAGAAGAAGATCATGTAAGTCATTTGTTGGTTGTTAAGTAGTCAGTTCCAGTCGAGCTGTTGAGGTGAATAGAAGTTTTGTGTCTGGTGTTTTCTCATGGGTCTTCCGTCGCTCCAGTAAACACGACACATGGATGGACTCGATAAACTGCCCCTGTGTGATCTTTTCCAGGAGAAACCAACACAAGACCAGAAGGCTTTACACAACCAATCTCAATATTATTTATTTATTTATTAGCATCTATATTATTAATTATTTGTTACCAATAAATGAGCCTGCAACATATTAAACTGAAACCACTCTTTTATTTGAAAATCGAAAACAGAAGTTATTTTACAAAAAGCAGCAAACTGCAGCACAGCGGGAGATCTCCAGTCAAGTGTGAGCAGAACAGGACAGGAGAGATGGAGACAAGAGCTTTAAGCTGTAACATAGCTACATATTTATAGCCTACATATTCAAACCAAATGTATATACTGTTAGTATTAGTGTTACGGGGCTGACGAGACGTGAGACGTGCAGATCCATTCGCAAAGCTTTTATTGTGGAGAAGACAGAGACATGGTCATGAAGCAGGCAGGGTCAAACTGAGGCAGACAGGTATATGGCAGGCAAAACACAAGAATAATCCTAGGGCTAGCGTGGGTCGATGAACTGCAGACAGAATCAGAAGGGGCAAGACTAGGGGAGAAATCCAGGAAACCAGGTGAAGATCAGAAACCGAGAAAGCGGCTAAGGCTAGGAAACGACTGAGGGCTCTGTAGTGTAGCTATCGCTAGGGGAGTGATAAACGCTGAAACAATACTCGGCAGAGGGAAGGGATCAGAGTGAGTGTTAAATAGTGAGGGAGTGATATGAAACAGCTGGGTGCAATCAGTGTAAACAGCTGTATGCAAACCGTGCTGAGTGCAATCAGTGCAATGCATGATGGGATATGTAGTCCGGGGTGATGTGCAACAGTGTGTAGTGCGAGAGTCAATGAAATTGGAAGTTCATGGACCGGATTCGTGACAATTAGTATAGGCCTACTTTTTTATTACAGCCCATGATAATTAATACATTACAAAAGCATTGTAAAAATTAAACATTTACCTTATAAAAGAAAGTAATCCCACATTACACAATCTGACATTACAGCGTCACATGGGGAAGTCGTGGCCTAATGGTTAGAGAGTTGGACTCGTAACCCAAAGGTTGCAGGCTCGAGTCTCGTACCGGCAGGAATTGTAGGTGGGGGGAGTGAATGTACAGCGCTCTCTTCCACCTTCAATACCACGACTGAGGTGCCCTTGAGCAAGGCCCCGAACCCCCAACTGCTCCCCGGGCGCCGCAGCATAAATGGCTGCCCACTGCTCCAGGTGTGTGTGAGTGTGTGTGTGTGTGTGTACTTTGGATGGGTAAATGCAGAGCACTAATTCCGAGTATGGGTCACCATACTTGGCCACATGTCACGTCACTGTCATGCCTTCATGCCCTGAATGGGATTTTTCTCCAATGAACTTGTTAAATTTTCCTAACAAGCAACCATAACCATAAAAATAAGCCCAAAAAACCACAACCCACGACCCGGGATTTTTCTCGCAATTTAACAAAAAAAAAAAGAAGCCGCATTTTATAAGTGGACTTGGCAACTCTGGCAGTGACATGAGTTAACCCCAACCTAACCCTAACCCTGACATGACTACCTCCAGTGAGGAAACATTGCTATAATACGGCTATAGCGCCCTATAGTGGACAAATGCATCCTTACACTGGAGACCCAAAGTCATTCCAGTCTGGCATTTCCCCCTAAATACAGAGCTATTCAAGCTATTAAAACGATGTGCTCGAGAGGAAAAGGACAATGAAGAGAACTGAATGTTTCACTGCGTATGACTCTCTCTGACTCTCCTGCTTTGTGGATTGCTGCTGTGCTTCATATCTTCTGCATCTAGTGTATTACTACTCTCAGTTCCTCATTCATCCTTTAAAGCTAAAGACGACTGGGCTTTCTCGGTGGCTGCTCATATGAGCTCTGGAATAGTCTTCCTCTTTATATTAGATCTTCTCCTTCTATTTCTATGCTCAAATCCTCTTCGAAGACCTATTTTTATTCTTTGTGTATTATTTCTTGAGGGTGTAAATTTTTCATTTGTCCATCTGTTTTTGTTTCATATATTTTATTTTACATTTCTTATACAGCACTTTGGTTTCAACATCTGTGTGTGAGTGAGGGAGTGAGTGTTTGTGTGCGTGCGTGTGAGTGTGCGTGTGAGTGTGCGTGTGAGTGTGCGTGTGAGTGTGAGTGTGAGTGTGCGTGCGTGCGTGCGTGCGTGCGTGCGAGTGTGCGCGTGTGAGTGAGTGTGTGTGAGTGAGTGTGAGTGCGCGCGTGTGAGTGCGCGCGTGAGTGTGTGCGTGAGTGTGTGAGTGTGTGTGTGTGAGTGTGTGTGTGAGAGAGAGCGAGAGACAGAGTGTGTGTATGTGTGTGTGAGTGTGAGAGAGAGAGAGTGTGTGTGTGTGTGTGTGTGTGTGAGTGTGAGTGCGCGCGTGTGTGTGCGTGTGTGTGTGTGTGTGTGTGTGTGAGTGAGTGAGTGTGTGTGTGTGTGTTGTGGGCCAAGCTCTGAATCTCGAGTGTGTGTCAAATATTTACAGCAGCAGCCTGTGAAGCTGCGAAAGATGGAGAAAAACCATCAGACAGACACTGTGTCAGGTATTATCTAGTGATGGAAGATGAAACGCTCAATATTTCCATTTTTAAGTGTCTCTGGTTTTCTAGTGTTTGTCCATCACGAGTTGCTTCAGTTGTTCTTGATTTGTTTTTGAAAAAGCCTGAGGTGGAAGAGCGTGTGACTCTCACCGCCGTGTGGTCTATGGCTCGTGTGTTTTGGGTGTTGAGCCTGTTTAACCACACACAACTCAGCTGCTTCACCATCTTAACCAGCAAAACCACCATGTTTGAGCAGCTTGAGTGCAGAAGCAGAGGCTGTGTCTCTGTCTGTCTGCGGTGTTATTTTGGTCTGTGTACTCTTTCTGTCTGACTTCAGATATGCCAAAAACACGCTCACGCACCTGTGATGTAATCTGTCTGTGTGTTTGTGAGGGAGTTAATGGTGTGATTGAGTCGTTGGAAAGAGCAGAGAGACAGACGGGTCGGGGTGGAGGGCGAGAAGGGTTTATAAGAGCTGGCAAATCATGAAAAACATCCAGAGACTGAAGCAGAAGATCCACAGACAGATTCAGCTCATCAGGTATGTCAAATCTATCAGTCAGCTTTAGATCAAATCAGCAGATGTCCGACACTTCTCCTTTACATGCAGTAAATATGCATCAGTCAGTCAGTCTCAGTGTGTTTCATGTTGTTTTGTGATTTCAGACGGATCTGCTGCAGTCATGTGTGTCGCTCTTCACTGTGTGTTTCTCTGGCACTCGGTGCTTGTTATGGTCTGTATGATGCTCTCAACAAACTCAAACACACACACACACACACTCACTCACTCACACACACACACTCACTCACTCACTCACTCACTCACTCTCACACTCACTCACTCTCACACTCACTCACTCACTCACTCACTCTCACACTCACTCTCACACTCACTCACTCTCACACTCACTCACTCACTCACTCACTCTCACACTCACTCTCACACTCACTCACTCTCACACTCACTCACTCACTCACTCACTCTCACACTCACTCTCACACTCACTCACTCTCACACACACACACTCACTCACTCACTCACTCACACACACACACACACACACATTCACTCACTCACACACACACACACTCACTCACTCACTCACACACACACACACACACACACACTCTAACAGACGTCTCTCTCGCCCTGTAGATTCTCAGGAGAGCCACGAGTCATTTGAGGGTAAATGTTCACGATTCACTTCCATCTGTTTGCTTTGGCTTCGTGCAGTACGTCTGTGTTTATATGAAGCTGAAGAACTGCTGCTGGACTTCTGTCTAAAATCAGCTCAAGACCAATGCTGTGATGAGATGTTGTTGAAGCTCTGTGAAACGCTACATTTCATTTGACGTGGATGTTTGTTTATCCCATATTACTGCGTCTTATATAAAAAGCATCTGTTTTGTTTCAGTATTTGTGAATCAATATCAGGCGAATGCTTTCATGAGGAGTCCACGAGATCCCATCTACAACCAGTACATCTACAGGAGGTACAACACACTCACTCACACACACACACACTGTGTGTGAGGCAAATTAGAAAGGGGTCACACACACACACACACACTCACTACTGACACAATCACACACACACACATCTAAATGAGGCAAATTAGAAAGGGTTTGAGACTTTATTTTGGACCTGATTTATTATTAGTAATGAAAAGCAGCTGATGTTCACAGAATACAGCAGTTTGTCTGTGAGGACTCGAACACACAGTTCTGGAGGTGTGGAGGAGAATGTGTGATGTTCTTTAAGATGTGAGATGAACGGCGTGTCGTCGGGTGTTTGTGTTTGTGTGTGTGTGTTTCAGGCTGAAGTCTCCAGCTGAGCAGCGGGCCGAGATCTGTGAGGATTATTCGCCCTGTCGTCTGTTCGCGCTGCTCTACGGATCACAGATGGCCTATCAAACGTACTTCAACGCTCAGCAGCTCAAGCCCAACCCACATCTGCGTCGCTACTGAGCCCCGCCTCCACGCTTGCATACGACCAATCAATCTCTTCCTTTAAATAATCACTGTCTGATCGATTAAGCCCAGACACCTATTCACAAATGCATGTGCTTCTGTGTGTCATGGGTTTGCTACTAACATCCTCTCGCTCTCTGACGACGGGCCGGTCTGCCCAGATATTTACACAAAACTGACAACTTCACATATTCACAATTACTCAAATCTAAAATCATGACGGTGCCTGAATTTCTTGATAATCTGTATTTCTTAATAGTTACAAGAATGAGTAGTCAGATGACAATGTTCCCAGACAAGACATGAGTGGTTTTAAATGTGATGCAGCAGTAAATCTGATCACTTCATTTGTCCTTGTTTATCAAAATTAAACTCCTGCAAACCTTCATCTGCTCGTTATTGGACATTATTTCATGTTCATCTGCTGACCTCGGTCAGTCGCTCTGGATCTCGTCAAGATCCACGTGTACAAGCGGTTTATTCTGAGCGGCCTGAACGCCGATCGCTGAATACTTCTCCAGGTTTGTGGCCTCTGCGCTCGAAAGAGTCAGAACTCAGACAGTGAATAAATAGCAACATGTCACGGCTGGAGAAGCAGAACCGTTTCATCATAGTCCAGCATCTGAACCCTCGACACTCTCTCTCACACTCACACACTCACTCACTCACACACGCTCACTCACTCACACACGCTCACTCACTCACACACGCTCACTCACTCACACACGCTCACTCACTCACACACGCTCACTCACTCACACACGCTCACTCACTCACACACGCTCACTCACTCACACACGCTCACTCACTCACACACGCTCACTCACTCACACACGCTCACTCACTCACACACGCTCACTCACTCACACACGCTCACTCACTCACACACGCTCACTCACTCACACACGCTCACTCACTCACACACGCTCACTCACTCACACACGCTCACTCACTCACACACGCTCACTCACTCACACACGCTCACTCACTCACACACGCTCACTCACTCACACACGCTCACTCACTCACACACGCTCACTCACTCACACACGCTCACTCACTCACACACGCTCACTCACTCACACACGCTCACTCACTCACACACGCTCACTCACTCACACACGCTCACTCACTCACACACGCTCACTCACTCACACACGCTCACTCACTCACACACGCTCACTCACTCACACACGCTCACTCACTCACACACGCTCACTCACTCACACACGCTCACTCACTCACACACGCTCACTCACTCACACACGCTCACTCACTCACACACGCTCACTCACTCACACACGCTCACTCACTCACACACGCTCACTCACTCACACACGCTCACTCACTCACACACGCTCACTCACTCACACACGCTCACTCACTCACACACGCTCACTCACTCACACACGCTCACTCACTCACACACGCTCACTCACTCACACACGCTCACTCACTCACACACGCTCACTCACTCACACACGCTCACTCACTCACACACGCTCACTCACTCACACACGCTCACTCACTCACACACGCTCACTCACTCACACACGCTCACTCACTCACACACGCTCACTCACTCACACACGCTCACTCACTCACACACGCTCACTCACTCACACACGCTCACTCACTCACACACGCTCACTCACTCACACACGCTCACTCACTCACACACGCTCACTCACTCACACACGCTCACTCACTCACACACGCTCACTCACTCACACACGCTCACTCACTCACACACGCTCACTCACTCACACACGCTCACTCACTCACACACGCTCACTCACTCACACACGCTCACTCACTCACACACGCTCACTCACTCACACACGCTCACTCACTCACACACGCTCACTCACTCACACACGCTCACTCACTCACACACGCTCACTCACTCACACACGCTCACTCACTCACACACGCTCACTCACTCACACACGCTCACTCACTCACACACGCTCACTCACTCACACACGCTCACTCACTCACACACGCTCACTCACTCACACACGCTCACTCACTCACACACGCTCACTCACTCACACACTCACACTACTCACACTCACTATAACACTTCACACATGCATTTTCATTCATTCATAAGCTATAATGGATGCAATAAAATTAGTTAAAAAATGTAAGTGCCATTGTTTAAAAAACATGCTTTATTGACTAACGTTTCATAGACGTTCAGTTATGCTTTCAAATTTCATGCCATTTGTAGCCTCTGTAATTTCTTTGATTACTACACTACTTGTGCAGTCACAGTTCTGTAATAGTAGAGTTTACTCAGGCCGAAGAAATGGTTTTGTATGACGAGTCTAGCCTGTTTTCTCTGACATGATCTCCCCGCTGTACTTCAGGAATCATCACACCCTCGACCCAGTGTAGCGTACCTGCAGACATACAGTATATCTGCTAATATGTGTGTGTGTGTGTGTGTTGTGTGTCTGTGAGTGTGTGTGTCTGTGAGTGTGTGTGTATCTCTCTGTGTGTGTGTGTGTGTGTCTCTGTGTGTGTGTGTTTCTGTGTGTGTGTGTGTGTGTGTGTTTCTGTGTGTGTGTGTGTGTGTGTCTGTCTGTGTGTTTGAATGTCTGTCTGTTTGTGTGTGTGTGTGTGTGTCTGTGTCTTTCTGTGTGTGTGTTTGTGTGTCTGTGTGTTTGTTTGTG
>JADLZM010018660.1:58757-64667 GCA_018148995.1 Sinocyclocheilus maitianheensis | reverse complement strand
TGTGTGTGAGTGTGTGTGTGTGTCTCTGTGTGTGTGTGTGTGTGTGTGTGTGTGTGTGTGTGTGTGTCTCTGTGAGTGTGTGTGTGTGTGTGTGTGGGAAATATTGTGTGTGTGCTGGGTCTCTGTTGATCTTCATCTCTCAGTGATTGTGTGAACACATAAACCTGTGAAACAACATGGAAGCAGATTAGTCAGGAGTGCTCTGTGTTCACTGAGACCAGAGCAGCGTCTGAGGGGTTTAGCTGATCTCGGATCAGTTCAGCAGTCGCCTGTGTGCTTAACACGCCTCTATACAAGCTCTCCAGAAAACAAACAGAACAACACCTGAGGGGCATTGCTCAAAAGTAGAATTAAGAAAGCCAGGATAACAGAAAAGGCGCGGCTTGACCTAGTTTAATCAGCGCATCCTGGCTTAGTCCGTTGCACGTTTGCTGAGCCAGGATGAGAATGTGCAGCTATGTCAAGCCAGGTGTATATAGTTGGGATAAGTGCACGTTCACGGCATTCTTAAACAGACCACGGGCTCGATCACAGAATCAATGATGCAAAAATGGATAAAACCCGTGCGGCATACTTCTCGCCAACTGAGCAACAGCTTCTAATGGAAACATATGAAGAGGTGAAACATATAATATGTAAAAAGGGAAATACAGCTGCTATAATAAAACAAAGAGAAAACGCCTGGCAGACAATAGCGGACCGATTGAATGCGTAAGTAGTCCAAATAACCAGTGCTCCACTGAAGCCATCATAATTACAATTCAAGCAGTTATTTGTCATTTCCATAAATTAACAGTTGTACACTTTGCCTTAAATGTGACCAGTGGACATGCATGTTACTCATGCAAACACATGTATGATTAATTGCAAACACTTATCCACTATGCGCATCCATCCATCCAAAAGAACAAGCATGTCTGGCCAAAAAAGGACCTGGCAGCAAGTCAAGATTAAGTACAAGAACATTTTGCAGGCTGGTAAGTGACTTGATGGGTGAATTTTTTTTTTGTACAAATTAGGTGAATAGTGTCTGCTGACATATTTTATTGTCTGTATTGATTTCAGCATTAAAAAAAAAGGCTCATGTATCTGGCACGGGCGGTGGCCCTCCAAACCAAGACTTCACCACAGCAGAGGAGCTGGCCCTGGAGTTGAATAAAGGGAAGCCAGTGATGGAAGGGATCCAGGGAGGGACAGCCACTGACTCTGGCCCAGCAAGAGAAACTGGCCTCTTCATACAAAGTACATTATTGCCATTCTACTGCACATGGAAAACAATCAAATATTTAGATTTTTTTTATGTGGACTGTCTGACTTTGCCTTCCCTTGCAGTGTCTGGTAACACACTTACACTTCTGGAGCCACCAGACTATGATCTGCCGGTGAGTACTCTTTATTAAAATCATAGGCTTGGCACATCCTGTCAAAACTATCAATACAAGTTCTATTGAATATGGCAGAGGGAAGGCACATCTGCAGCAGTGGAGTGCACTTCTGCCGATGATGAGACGGTGTCGCTGGACTCCAGAAGGCTTGAGGTGTCATGTCAATTTTGTGTAAATTTTTAGTCCATAATGGATAAGTAGTCAGCAATGTGATTCTAATAGAACATATATTTTTAACAGGATCCAGACACTGTGCAGCCTGATAAGCAGCCTAGTAACATAGTGAGTATTGCCTAAAGTAAACCTACATTATGCACAAATCCCGCTGTGCTAATTGATAGGTGTTTTACAGAATTCACAAACTGTCAGACGTCTCTACACAATGCATCTTAAGAGACAGATAGAGCTGGCAGAGGGCAAGATCGAAGTGAACAAGAGAAAGCTGCAGGACATGGACCTTGAGATGGAAATTAAACGCAAGACACTGAGGAAACTGGACTTGGAAATCCAGAAACTAGAGAGAGAAGTAAGTGATTTCAGTTCACACTGCAACCATGACTGCACAATGTATTAATCATCGTTATTTTTTCTCTCAAAAGCTCCAAGCTGACAAGTGATGACAGCAAAATAAAAAAAATACAAAAACATTGTGGTCTCGTACCGTTTTCATTAATGTCCAGTACACTATATAGTTATTGATCCAGTGAATTGGAACAAGAATTTGGGAAGATAACCACACAGTGTGTGCTACTAATGTCAAACAAAATGCATGCACACATGAAAGATTGACATACATTATGCTTTATTAAAGGATAGGCGAAATCAAAACAAAATTAACTGAAATAATTTGCTATATATTGTTCTCTGACCAGTCTACCATTTATGTTATCTGGGAAGATGGCAGCATTGTCCCAGACAATATCCAAAGCAACTCTGGGAGCCCTTTCTTTTCTTAGGCTGGCAATATTGTGCAGCACTGTGCAGGCAACAGTCACGTCGCAGGCCCTGTCTGGGGAGACCCTCAGGTGGTGCAGGCACTGAAATCGTGATTTCAGGAGGCCGAAGGTCATTTCGATTCGAGCCCTCGTTCTGGCATGGGCATGGTTGTAAGCCTGCTGTGCTGGAGTTTGGGGGTCTGCAAGGGGGGTCAAAAGGAACTTCTCACAGGCATAGCCTTTGTCTCCTAGCAGCACACCAGAGAACTCACCTGAGAATACAAAATATAATTCTTACAACTAGCAGAGTAAAACTTCTGACACACACATGATGTCCAGGGTGCTTTAAAAAAATTGGGGTGGCTTACCTAGTGAGAGTCTCTGGTAAATTCTACTGGCCCGAAAGACTCTGGAGTCATGGACCGAGCCAGGCCACTTTGCCTCTAAATTTGTGATAAGGCAGTCAGCATCACAGATCATCTGTAACAATAACATGTGACCTATTAAGGTCATTTAATGCACATAAATAATTTATGTAGCTGACAGTAACCATAAATCATTCTTACCTGAACATTGATACTGTGGAAAGATTTCCTGTTAACATAATCTCCCTCATGTGCCCCTGAGGGCCGTTTGATACGGATATGGGTGCAATCCACTGCACCAATGACATTAGGGAAAACTGTAAAAAATGAGTTTCCTACTGTGACTGTGCTAATGTAACATTTTTTTGTTGTAATCTGTAATTAGTGTTACCTGCAATCTTGTAGAACTCCTCCTTGATGTGGTGGAATCTTCTGTGGCCAGGGAAGGTGATGAATATGTGCGCAAGTGATTTCAGTGCTAGACTAACATTTCTTATCGTGCGGCAAATAGTGCCTTTATTGAGGTTTTCAGCATCTCCAACAGAATAAAGGAACATGCCACTTGCTAAGAATCGCAGCGCCACACAGACCATCTGTGGGACAGTGAGAGCGTGGCTTCGCACTGTTCTGTGTTGTATCTTTGGACCCAGCAGCCTACACAGATATCGGATGCCATCACCTGAGAATCTGTACCTCTCAGTCAGATATTCGTCTGCAAAGGCCAACGGGTCTGACCTGTCCCGGAAGACTCTTTCATGCCTGAATGCTCGTCTGAGTATTAACACTTCCTCGTCTAGTACATCATCCAACAAAGGGCACGCCATCGCTAAGAGGAAACACCTGAATCGGACTTAAGCCTATATATACTACATATTGACCTCGTCATGGACTTAAATGAAACCACCTTTGCAACTTCATCAGCCATTTCTTAGATTCTCAACAACTGCAATAATATATGTATTCATCAAACCTCTGACAGCAATATGAACAGTCTTCATAATAACACTAAAATAGGCATACTTCGATGAATGACTATATCTAGTATTTTAATGCAGAATAATTAAAATGATGCAACATATTTACAGAAGACCATGGAGTGACTGTAAAACATTAATTTCTAGTAGGATTGACAGCAGAACTAACAGATAAATCACTAGGATTAATCTTAGCCTGGTTGTTAGCCTGCTCTGGAGCAGGCTAGCTGCAAAGAATAAATCTCCATAGCAACATAATTTAGCTTAATTTAGCCTGCTTTCATGCAACTGAGTCAGGGCTAAATTCAACCAGGATAACTGGAAAATCCCAGCTTAATCCCTTATCTTGCTTTTGTGCAATACCCCCCTGCTCTTTAACTATCATTATTATTTGTTTAAATCACGTTTACAGACTCTTAATATTTAATGGTATTTTATTATTTTAATTGCATTTATTATATTAGACTTTCAAGAAAGTATTTGCAATGGGTTTGTAAAAGCTGTTTTTAAGCATGTTTTAGCCGGGCTTTTGTTGCATTTACACACTTTTGACCATTCGAGCGCTTCGAAATACTGAATCATTTCGAATCGAAACACTGAATCATTTTGATTCGAAACACTGAATCATTTCGATTCGAAACACTGAATCATTTGATTCGAAACACTGAATCATTTTGATTCGAAGCTTTGAAATGATTCGTTTCTCTCATCACTGTCAGAAAGCATAAACATAGAGTCAAGAAAGAGAAATACGATCGCAACGATCATATGAGACGAGCACGTTTAATAATAACAGCACACTCTGCATTCGTCTGATCAGCTGAGCGACACGTTTTCTCTGCATATCGTTCTTGTAACAGCGCGCGGCGGTCCGGAAGCGGAAGTGACGTGTGTTGAGGCGCAGTGGCGTGTTTCCGCTCAGTGCAGGAGGATGGCTAGCGCGTTTGGACGCGTTTGTTGACGAGTGATAAGCGTGAATATTAGACCTCTGTTTAAGCGACTGAGGTGAGCTTCTTCTCCCGCCGCATTCATATCCATATCATATCTGCGCGTGTGTTCCGTGTGTGTATGAAGCGCTGAGCCACACAGTCACAGAGGACCGTTTGATATCATGATTAGCCGTGTTTAGATCGCTTACTGTGCAGCATCTTCATGAGATATTGACTGATGTTTAAGTGTGTGTGTGTGTGTGTGTGTGTGTGTGTGTGTGTGTGTGTGTGTGTGTGTGTGTGTGTGTGTGTGTGTGTGTGTGTGTGTGTGTGTGTGAGTATATGGATGTATATGTGCATTTCTTATACTTTCAAAAGTATCTTGATTCCTTGGTTGAATCATTTGTTTTACTAAATTCTTGCCACAAAGTTATTAATCATAGAGATATCTACTGTAAGCGTTGCACTCATTGTCTGACACGTTTGAGTCTTCTGGCTCTCATACTGAAGTGTGTTTGGTGAAACTCGGCCCGTGTAAGTGACCCACAGGCGGCTGTATATTGAGGTGGTTAGAGGCGGTTCGCGGGACGTTCCTCGTGAATGTTTAATCGGAGGGCCGCGCTGACATGACATGCTGCTCTGGGCCTTTTGTGCTGCTGACAGTCCTGCGGCGATGGAGTGGCCGGTAGGTTCACGCGCTTTAGGTTAATGCTCGTGTGTGTGTGTGAAAGTGTGTGTGTGTGAGAGTGTGTGTGTGTGTGAGTGTATGTGTGTGTGAGTTTGTGTGTGTCTGTGTGTGTGAGTGTGAGTGTGAGTGTGTGTGTGCGCGTGTGCGTGTGTGTGTGTGTGTGTGTGTGTGTTTCTGTGCGTCTCTGTGTGTGTTGTTCAGGTGAAGCAAACCGTCTGCAGTCATGGGCCGGCGCTCCACCTCCTCCACCAAGAGTGGGAAGTTCATGAATCCCACCGATCAGGCCAGTGAGTACACACACCTCAGATCACCAATAAACCTGTCTGACCGCTGCTGTGTAAACCAGCCCTGACGTGTGTGTGTGTGTGTGTGTGTGTGTGTGTGTGTGTGTGTGTGTGTACAGGGAAGGAGGCGCGCAAGAGAGAGCTGAAGAAGGTACGTACTTGACCTCTGACCTCTAGACAGACGCTTTTGAATACAGACACTCCTGACATACAGTATGAAGGTCCAGGTGACTTCTTGCTGAGCTCTGGACTGGTTAGAGCACACTTCTCAGTCTGTGTGCTGTTTACAGCGTGATTAGAAGACCGTTAGTGAACACGAGCATCACGGTTACAGATGTATATGTGTGTAT
>JADLZM010018660.1:51257-53757 GCA_018148995.1 Sinocyclocheilus maitianheensis | reverse complement strand
GAGGAGTACACGGACTCTGAGGAGTCGGATGCTGAGGATCAGGTCTCCACTGAAGCCACTCAGTCATTGGTCAATCCTAGACTTCCTGTTCTGTCTGCACCAATGGCAGTGCAGCAGCCTCCTCCACACATGCAGGCTCCACCAATCACAGGGCCTCCTCCTTTAGGACCACCTCCTGCTCCCCCAATGAGGCCGCCGGGACCGCCGTCAGGCCCGCCCCCAGGACCGCCTCCCGGTGCGTCATTCATTCATCATCATCATCGTTATCATACAGATGATGCTGAAGAGCAGCAAACATACCGGTGTCGTTAGTTAAGCACAAGATATTTCACTGACAGTGATTCTGTGCTGAAATGCTCAGCGATGTTGTTTGATCGTCTGTGGAGTCATGTGATGTGTTTGGAGGTTGTTTTGGTTCAGAAGTTGAGTGGATTGTGGTGAGATGTTAGCTGATGCTGGGTTTTGTCACACACAGGTGCTCCTCCGTTCCTGAGGCCCCCTGGACTCCCCGTGGCCCTCAGGGGCCCCATACCACGCATGCTGCCTCCGGGGCCCCCGCCGGGACGCCCACCAGGACGATATCACTGGACATTAAGTGTCCCCAACTAAGCAAGCCAGAGGAACCAAAACTCCATCGGGTTGGGTATCGTTTGGTTTTTTTTCGATACCGGTGCCAAATCGATACTTTTAAAACGGTTCCGGTGCCTGAATGGTGCCTGAACCGATACTGATTAAAAAATAAATAAATAAATAAAAATTCCCCCCAAAAATGATGGAATTGGGTATTAGCACTATTAACACACGATGTCTGTTTCATTCATACTGGACAGCAGAGGGCGCCCTCGCACAGAGAATCCACATATCCAGTCACAGAAGCAGAGAACTCATGACCCTCCAGGAAATCCCTCATATACACAAAGGCATGCTTTTATAGCTGTAACTGAGTAAACAGAACATATAAACCTTTCGAATTATAAAACAAAGACAATAAACACTCGACTGCGACAACCTAGTTTATCTGTGTTATTTAAGCTATCTCTGGTATTCTCATAATAACTAAGTATATTTATAATAGGGTGACCATGTTTTAGTAAAAAAAAAAAAAAGGACAGTAGGGGGCTGGGTTCGTGGGCGGGGCTACACCAAACAGTATAGGTAGCAAGGTTTTTGACTGTTTGTTTGCTTATTTTGTTTTTATAATAAATAAAAAGAAAACCAGTAGAAATAATAGAAAAAGAATAGAGAATGCTAGTGTTAGAGGCTCTTTTTTCTTTACAAATAAAACAAGTAGTTAGAATAGAATAGAGAGTGCAAATGTTAGAGGGTCAAGTTTTTTAATAAAAAAAAACAAGCAGATAACCTTAGAAGTAGCATTAGAATAGAGAGTGCTAGAGTTAGAGGGTCAAATGAAGATGAAAGAGATGTGTTTTCAGCCGTTTCTTGAAGATGATTAAGGACTCCGCTGCTTGGATTGAGCTGGTCACCGGGCGGGAACAGTTCATGTAGAAGTCCATGAAACTTTATCATAGGTAAATTATGCAATATTTCAAACCTTTAACACTTGGGAAAAAAACCCATGGTAACAGTTTAAAAGTAACCCAATTCTGTGGAAAAAACACGGACTTGGCAACCCTGCATCCAACAAGATCTGCAGGAGTCAGCTTTGACTGATCACAGGTGGACAATAAGGAGAGATGACTGACAAGACCATGCTGGAGGATTTGCTGCTCCACAGATCCTGGGAGCTAAATATGAAAAGGATCTGCCGTCCGCAGTTGATTCTGATATTCTAGGTATTATCAAATGGCCAGAGTTTTGAGAACGCAGTGGACGTGGAGGACTATAATGCAATAAGAGCTCGTTCAAATACTGAGGTGCTAAACCATTCAGGGCTTTATAAGTAATAAGCAAGATTTAAAAATCTATAGGATGTTTAATAGGGAGCCAGTGCAGTGTTGACAGAACCGGGCTAATATGGTCATACTTCCTGGTTCTAATAAGAACTCTAGCTGCTGCATTTTGGACCAGCTGGAGTTTGTTTATTAAGCGTGCAGAACAACCACCCAATAAAGCATTACAATAATCTAACCTTGAGGTCATGAACGCATGGATTAACATTTCTGCATTTGACATTGAGAGCATAGGTCGTAATTTAGATATATTTTTTAGATGGAAAAATGCAGTTGTACAAATGCTAGAAACGTGGCTTTCTAAGGAAAGATTGCTATCATGTAGCACACCTAGGATCCTAACTGATGACGAGGAATTGACAGAGCAGCCATCAAGTCTTAGACAGTGTTTTAGGTTATTACATGCGGAGGTTTTAGGTCCGATAATTAACACCTCTGTTTTTTTCAGAATTTAACAGTAAGAAATTACTCGTCATCCAGTTTTTTTATATCGACTATGCATTCCGTTAATTTTTCAAATTGGTATGTTTCGCCGGGCCGCGAAGAAATATAGAGCTGAGTATCATCAGCATAACAGTGAAAGCTAACAC
>JADLZM010018660.1:3190-24929 GCA_018148995.1 Sinocyclocheilus maitianheensis | reverse complement strand
GAATACTTAGGACCATGTGATATTTCAGTTTTTCTTTTTTAATAAATCTGCAAAAATGTCAACAATTCTGTGTTTTTCTGTCAATATGGGGTGCTGTGTGTACATTAATGAGGAAAAAAATTAACTTAAATGATTTTAACAAATGGCTGCAATATAACAAAGAGTAAAAAATTTAAGGGGGTCTGAATACTTTCCGTACCCACTGTATATATATATATATATATATATCGAAAAAATAATCAATATTGAATTGAATCAGAATCAAATTTAATCACAAAGTTTGTGTCAATACCCAGCCCTGATGTTAACATGAAGGGAATCTCTCTTCGTGAGAATGAGCTAGTTAGGTCTGTTTCTGAAGACGCGTGATATAATGTAATGATCACTGAAGGTCTAATAACACTGTGACTGAGGTGTGTCTTCACCTGTCGCTGCTCGTATCTGTTGTTGCTGGATTTAAGCTGTAATTAGGGATGCACGGTATTGGATTTTTGCCGATATCAGATATGCAGATATTTTTCAACTCATTTTGACCGATACCGATATATTTCCTTTTGTTTGGAAACAACACCAAGGGCTCTATCATACATCCGGCACAATGTGGCGCCAGGCGCGACGTCAGTGCTTTTTGCTAGTTTCAGCCCGACGCAGTTGTCATTTTCACGTCCTGCGCCACGTTGTTTAAATAGCAAATGCATTTGTGCCTCATGGGCGTGCTGGTCTGAAAACCAGGTGTGTTCAGGTACATAGCTATGTTGAGGCAACTGAAATGGACTACGCCACTGACCAACTAAAACCTGCTCTAAAGTCAATGGTGCAGTAGTTTTTTTGTTATTTAAAGAGCGCGTTAGTATTAGGGATGGGCATTCCAAGCAAAAATTATATTCGAAAATCGCTGGGTATTATTCAATTATTATTCGAAAATCGCACCCCTCGTTCACATGCTGCACGCACAAACACCCATAGACAGAGAGATACGGGATTCACGCTTTCAATCTTCAAAAACATATTAATACAATGTTATACATACCCGAATGACAGCATTTATTAACATAACGGTCCGTCGATTAGCATAAATCAACTGCTCATAAGGCTAGGACATTTCCATTCCAAAAAATGGAACCCCTAAAGGGAATAGATACGAGACGGGAGGAAAAATATACTTCAATATCTTCTGTCGCAGTTATATCGTTGGGTAATTACACTGTATATAAACTGCGGGCATCAGGGAGCCGCTCTTAATATGCAAAGCATTGAAATTGCTTTTGAACGCGCGCTTGCTTTTTACTTTCACTTTCGAGATTCGCGATCACACGTACGGAGCAGCACTCGCCAGTACTTACCACACATTTGACAAGATTAGGTGTTTGTCAGTGGTGCTCAGGATCTGTAAATCATTCGCCATCGTCCTCAGTCATCTCTCCTTACTCTGTTCATGGGGTAAGTGAAATCTTATGTACTGTAATGTAACAGGCTACCGCTAGCAAGCGGCTAACCGTGTCCCTTTAATCACTCCGTAGAACGTGTTATTTGTTTTCCGCACCTTTCTGAACACGGATTCGGCCACACCTCTAACCCAGTCGGGGGGTTTGTGGTCCGCACAGAGCTCTTATTTGACATCGTCCCAAGTTACTGTAACCGTCATATGCTACGCAAGTCTTTATTTTTTAAGACAATAATCGCACAACCTATTCGATTTTCTATAATTAAATCAACTAATTGAGTATTCTAAAATCGTGACCATCCCTAGGCACACAAGCATGCCAAATATTACAAATTAAATGATTACAATGTAAAAGATTATTAATGTGTAGACTACATAATGCCTACATGTCATAATGGGTAGTCATTGCATGTATCAGAATTAGGCTACCTATTGGCCGTAAACAGAAGGCGTAATTGGCATTTTAGATTTAAAGGTGCCATAGAATGGAAAACTGTATTTACCTTGGCATAGTTGAATAATAACAGTTCTCTGCGTGGAAATGACATACTGTGAGCCTCAAACGCCATTGTTTCCTCCTCCTCATGTAAATCTCGTGCATGCAAAAGACCACTGATAAACAGGTGAATCAGAGCATAACACCGACTGTGACGTTACAGTCGGGATCACTAATAGTTACGCCCCTAACATTTGCATAAACACGCCCATGTTCTACGCCAGCCGCCAGCCGAATCATCAGAAGTTCTGCAGGTGTTGTGAAGAAACAAGCGAGGATAAACGTTATGATCCAGGCTGTGCAGGGGATGTGATGTGCAGGGATGGGTTGGTGTCTGTATTCAGAAAGGCACGGAAAACAAATAACGCGTGTCCTAATAAAATAACGCAAGCTACTAAAGGGACACGGTTAGCCGCTTGCTAGCGGTAGCCTGTTATATTACAGTACATAAGATTTCACTTACCACATACACAGAGTAAGGAGAGATGACTGAGGACGATGGCGAATGGTTTACAGTTCCTGAGCACCGCTGACAAGCATCTGATCTTGTCAAATGTGTAGTAAGTACTGCCGCTGTAGTTTACACAGAGCACGTGCGATCGCAAATCTCCAAAGTGAAAGTAAAAAGCCATTGTGCATTCGAAAGCAGATTCAATGCCTCGCATATTAATACCGGCTCCCTGATGTCCGCACATTATATATAGTATAATTACCCAACGATATAACTGCGAGAGAAAGTATTGAAATATATATTTTCCCTGTGTTTCCTTCCTGCTGTGTGAGCTACTGAAATGAGCTGCACTGTGGAACAGCCAATCAGAGCAGAGCTCAACATTATTCATGAGCCTTCCAAATAAGGTAAAAACAGAGCATTTCATTCTAGGGACAAATACCAGGGTTGTAAATGGACATGTAAAACTGTTCCTGGAGATTTTTTGCCCTTACCTAAGCCACATACCTTCTATGTAGATATCAGAGAACAATTTAACATATTGTATCAGTGTATTCTATGGCACCTTTAAATAAACAATGCCGAAGTTATTTTATAATGACCGTACAATGAAGATTTGAAAATAAATAAACTATATTCAATCGCTGTATTTTTTTCCAGAAAGATGCAGTGGTAACCTTAAAGGATTAGTTCACTTTCAAATGAAAATTTCCTGATAATTTACTCACCCCCATGTCATCCAAGATGTTTGCGTCTTCAGTCGGAAAGAAATGAAGGTTTTTGATGAAAACATTCCAGAATTATTCTCCTTATAGTGGACTTCAACGGCTAAGAGACGGTTGAAGGTCAAAATTACAGTTTCAGAGCAGCTTCAAAGGGCTGTACACGATACCAGACGAGGAATAAGGGTCTTATCTAGAGAAACCATCGGCCATTTTCTAAAAAAAAGAAATGATATACTTTATAAACAGAAATGCGCGCCTTGCACTGCTCTGCTCTCCATGACTTCACGCAATATGTAATTACGTTGAAAAGGTCACGCTTGACTTAGGCGGAAGTACCGACTCAGTCAGTGTTTACAAATGTGTGTGTGTGTGTGGTTTGAGCTCAGTAATGTCGTTACAGTATCTGAACTGTGTGTGTGTGTGTGTGTGTGTGTGTGTGTGGTTTGAGCTCAGTAATGTCGTTACAGTATCTGAACTGTGTGTGTGTGTGTGTGTGTGTGTGTTTCAGGTGGATAAGATCCTGAAGGTGATTCCTCGAGACAGACGCACCTTCCTGTTTTCGGCCACCATGACTAAAAAGGTACAAACACACAGACTATGTTTTACAGTTTTTTATAAAACAGATAGTTCCAGTTCTTGATTCTGATTGGTTGAGCCGTGTTCGAAGCTGCTGTAAATTAGGCCCTGTCTTCACGAATGCAGGTGTTTTCAAAACCACAGCTTTTTCTGTGCGGTCTGGCCGTTCGTCCACACGCAAGCGCAGCACCAGGTCACTGAAACTGAACGTTTCTGAAAACGCCTGCCAGGGTGAAGATTTTCAGAAACTCGGGTTGCAGTGTTATCGTGTAGACGGCGAAACCGGAGTTTTTGGCTTGTGCCGTCGGAGCCTGCACTGTTATCTCCGCCTACTGAAGACTTTTTCAGGCTTCTGATTGGCCAACATGGCCTTACGGTTGAGATTATATCACCACCTGTTGGTTTGGCATGATCTTGGCAGTGCTTTATAGCATGCGTTTTCATGTGGACAGAGATTTTTTTTTAAAACTGAAGAAGGAAAAACTGTTTATGAAAATGTCCGTGTACGTGTGGACATTAGGGCTGTCAAAATGACTGAAAAACTAAATTCGAATTTTCTACTTAATATTATCAATATTCAAATTATATTCAAATTTAAAAGGCATAATTTCAGTTAGGGGGAAAAAAGCTTTTGGCTTCTCTCCTGAGGCCACAAGAGGGCGCATCGAGCAAAATATTATGCACGTTTCTTCAAAGTTTCTTCTTAAATATGTGTTCTGTGTGAACGGCTTGGTTTCGGTTTTGACGTAAACAACATCTCCGCATTGATTGTTCTCGTTTTCTGCTATATATTGAATGAACAACGCAGCAGCGCCGCATCCAGTGGCTTCAATGGACAGGCTAACAAAAGCATTATAATGCAACGGTACTTACAGCGTCGTCGCATCTCGTGCAGCACTCATAAGCTGCCTGACGGCTGACGCTCACCTGAAATTCAAATGCAATGTTTTTGCGTTCAAATGTGGATTTTTTTTAAATTTGACGAATATTTGAAATGCAGCCCTAGTGGACATGGCCTTACTCTACAAACACACACCTTTGTTTACGTCTGTGTGTTGCTCGGCAGCCACTTTGTAGCAACCACAACTGTTTCTGAGGCGCTACATTGTTTGGTGGAAGAATACTGTGTTTATTAATATCATTACACTTTATTATTTGCTTTATTTTATTTTGTAAAAACCTTGATACATATGTGGAATAACCGTTTTATCCACCTTTTTCTTCAACGTGGAAGTAAGCCTATGGGCATGACTTCTGGTTCATTAGCTGCTATAGAGAAATAACGAGGAGAATAACACCGTGCAGTAAACGGTAAAACTGTTTGCATTATAAACCAGTGTGTTCATAAATAAGACAACACATTCAAATAATATGGTAAGACAGACCGATTTTCAGTGTCAAGCAGCAAAACGAGCGGTTCTGTACAGCTAAACATAGCTGGACGTGGATGAGACCGGAAGCCAGACACACAGAATTCACTAATCACCCATTTCTATGGGAAGAAGAAGCTGGATAAGTTATATAAAGCAGTTAGCCCCGTGGAGCTGTGGAGCCGTGGTTTACAGAGAACTTATAACAGCTAAGAGGGTTTTAGACTCTGCTTCACATCGTGCCTAACAACGCCCCTTAGCTGTTATAAATTCACTGTAAACCACGGCTTCACGGGGCTTTCCAGCGGTGCTCTTTCGCTCCTCCGTAAAAGCCCAGTTTCACGTGCAGATCAGTGAATCATGTAACGTGACTTTGGCTAAATGGGATGTGCTTGATGTGTTGAAGTGTATTAGATTTATTCATGGTTTTAAAAGTGCTACAGATAACTTGTGCTGTTATTCGTGTAAACCCTCGTCGGTCGTGTAATAAATGAAGGTAAAGAGTTGAGAATGAACATACGTGTGTAACAGTAAATTGGATCCGTGCGGCTCTTAAAGTGACAGCAGCCTAATATTCCTGCTGCGACTGTGTGCTTCATATTAATCTAACAACACAAGACAAGTTCTAAATCTCACACTGCTCTGGAGTGAAGGACCTTTGTAGCTTTAATAACCCTAACCCTAAGCCTTTAATAAGAAACAAGGAAAGTTTAATTCTTACTCAGACTATGCTGTTTTATTTTACATTTCTGTTAATGAGACTTGCATTAAAAAAACTTTTAAGCACAGTTTGTTACATTTGTATCTTTTTATTCTACGTCATTTGTCCTTTGCTTTGTTATTACTGACGGTTTAATTATTTTCAGTGATTTTGAGGACTGTTTGTTTGTTACTGATATCAGTTACGCTAATGCTCTGCTGTGGTGTTGAGAACTGTGTTCGAAAATGTCTCTAAATTGTAGATGTCATAGCAACCTCATTTACAGAAAATATATATTTAATATGCATCACTATCTTTAAATAAATCACTCATAATCATGTTAAATAATCGTGATTACAATATTGACCAAAATAATCATGATTATGATTTTTGCCCTAATCGAGATGCTTGCTGTTAGATTTGTGTGTTACACAGAG
The DNA here is from genome assembly GCA_018148995.1 of Sinocyclocheilus maitianheensis. Classification (NCBI taxonomy): domain Eukaryota; kingdom Metazoa; phylum Chordata; class Actinopteri; order Cypriniformes; family Cyprinidae; genus Sinocyclocheilus; species Sinocyclocheilus maitianheensis. Next base: position 18,730 of record JADLZM010018660.1, on the reverse strand, counting down.
AATTGTGTTTTCTGAAACTGAAAACTGAGTCAGTGGCTGAGAATCAGTGTAAGGTTCTGTAGATCTGGTGTGTGCTGCTGCTGTTTGAGTTCAGCTCTCAGAAACTGTGTGACGAGTAAAGATTGTGTGTGTAAGCAGCTGAAAGTAGCTGTAAGCATCAGTGCAGCCCTGATTAAAGCAGCGGTTCTCTGTGTTTCAGGTGCAGAAGCTGCAGCGCGCGGCTCTACAGGATCCTGTTAAATGCACCGTTTCCTCCAAATACGCCACCGTCGACAAGCTGCAGCAGTATTACATCTTCATCCCGTCCAAGTACAAGGTTCTGTCTTTATTAAACTCTGACCCTGAGGAGAGTGCTGTCAGAGGATGTGTGTGATGGGAGCTTGTGTTTGTTCACAGGACTGTTATCTGGTCTCTATCCTGAATGAACTGGCTGGGAACTCTTTCATGGTTTTCTGCGGCACGTGTAATAACGCCCAGCGGGTGGCGCTCTTGCTCAGAAACCTGGGCATCACGGCCATCCCTCTCCACGGACAGATGAGTCAGGTACACACTCAGACCATCTGAATATTACTGGTCTAGACTGCACTGATTCAAATCTAGGGATGCTCCGAATGTTCCGCAACCGAAACTATTCGGCCGAAAATAGCAAAGAAAGATATACAAGCGAAAAGACTGAATAGATTGTACCGAACAATGACATTTTTGGTGACGCAATCAAATAGCAAGCAGCGTGGAGGGAGAGGCGCACACTCTTTATAACACAGCAAACATATCAGAATTAAAACTGTCAGAGAAAGACACACAAATCATCACAAGCACCGACAGCGAGAGACTGTTTAGCACTGCAGCGCATGTCTTCCATGAGACGAGGAAGGGTTACCGTATGAGGATTGAAATCACCAAATGGCCTTAAACAACTACTAAATAATCTGCAGAATGTTATGTTTTCTAATGCACGCATGAATTGCTTGTATTCTGACAGCACAAGCTCGTTAGCCAGGGTTTAAATCCTGCGCTGAAACAGTGTTAATCGTCAGTTGCTCAGTAACATTTGATGAATTTTTTACACGGCTAGGGCTGCCACTAATGACTTTTTATTTCTATTAATCTATCGACTAATTTATCAATTGATCGATTAATCTAAAATAATTTTTTTTTAAATCAACAATTTTACTTAAGAATATTTTATTAAACTATATTGATTAAACCAAATGAAATCCAAAAGTAAACAAGTGCAGCATAGAGTGCAAGAAGCAGGTGTCCGTCTCAGAGTCCAGCTCACAGAGTTCAGTATTATAGAGTAAGAATGACTACATGTCCACCTGCTGTAGTCTACTAATAATAACATTATAATCAAAAAACACTTTTTAAAGGAGTGTTTACCAGAAATGTTATTTACCAGAATTTATTTAGGAGAAAAATGTAAATGTGCAGTATTTCTGAAAAAGAAGAAAAAAAAAGATATATATATATATTTTTTAAAATAAAATCAATTAATTGGAGATGCTTTTGATTATTAAAATGTAATGGAACCATTCAAGTGGAATCCAGAAAATAATGGAAAACAGAATTTGGTAAAGATAAAACTGTAAAACTCAATTAATTAGACAGGCTTTTTGATTAATACAATTTAAATTAACCATTAAAACTGAGTATAAAAAAATGAAAATGGAAAAAACTGAATTTGGGAATAAAACGGATTTCATAGGGCCCTATAATTATAATGAGTTTTTTTGTGGTAATAAAAATAGATGTAAGTGAACAATAGCCTTTAAAATTACTTAAAATACATATATAATAGCAATGAGGCAATAATAATTAGTTCAAATAAAGTATCAAAAGCAAGAAATCATATGGTTTTATTGAACAAAACTGTTAAAATACATAATGTATTATAAACAATAGAGCTAATGTACATTACGCATTACAACAAAGGCCTGCAGGGGGCGTGAGCAGGATTGTCTTCAGTAGAGCAGCTTCACTCCTGAATGCGAGCTCTGTCCCTCAGTGATTCTGCTGTTTTGCTCTTGATCTGTGAAGCTGCTTTGACTCAGACTGATCTGATGTGGCTCTCTGTGTTCAGAACAAGCGTCTCGGGGCTCTTAACAAGTTCAAGTCCAAGTCTCGCTCGGTCCTGCTGGCCACAGACGTGGCGTCTCGAGGCCTGGACATCCCACATGTGGACTGCGTCATCAACTTCGACATCCCCACACACTCCAAGGTGAACACTCATACACACTCACACTCACACACACACACACACTCACTCACTCACGCACTCACTCACACACTCACACACACACTCACACACTCACTCACTCTCACTCCCTCACTCACTCACTCACTCACTCACTCGCACACACAAACGCACACCCCCACACTCCCCCACACACACACACACACACACACGCACTCACCCACACACACACACTCACACACACTCACTCTCTCACACACACTCACACACACACACACACTCACTCACTCACGCACTCACTCACACACTCACACACACACTCACACACTCACTCACTCTCACTCCCTCACTCACTCACTCACTCACTCACTCGCACACACAAACGCACACCCCCACACTCCCCCACACACACACACACACACACACGCACTCACCCACACACACACACTCACACACACTCACTCTCTCACACACACTCACACACACACACACACTCACTCACTCACGCACTCACTCACACACTCACACACACACTCACACACTCACTCACTCTCACTCCCTCACTCACTCACTCACTCACTCACTCGCACACACAAACGCACACCCCCACACTCCCCCACACACACACACACACACACACGCACTCACCCACACACACACACTCACACACACTCACTCTCTCACACACACTCACACACACACACACACTCACTCACTCACGCACTCACTCACACACTCACACACACACTCACACACTCACTCACTCTCACTCCCTCACTCACTCACTCACTCACTCACTCGCACACACAAACGCACACCCCCACACTCCCCCACACACACACACACACACACACGCACTCACCCACACACACACACTCACACACACTCACTCTCTCACACACACTCACACACACACACACACTCACTCACTCACGCACTCACTCACACACTCACACACACACTCACACACTCACTCACTCTCACTCCCTCACTCACTCACTCACTCACTCACTCGCACACACAAACGCACACCCCCACACTCCCCCACACACACACACACACACACACGCACTCACCCACACACACACACTCACACACACTCACTCTCTCACACACACTCACACACACACACACACTCACTCACTCACGCACTCACTCACACACTCACACACACACTCACACACTCACTCACTCTCACTCCCTCACTCACTCACTCACTCACTCACTCGCACACACAAACGCACACCCCCACACTCCCCCACACACACACACACACACACACGCACTCACCCACACACACACACTCACACACACTCACTCTCTCACACACACTCACACACACACACACACTCACTCACTCACGCACTCACTCACACACTCACACACACACTCACACACTCACTCACTCTCACTCCCTCACTCACTCACTCACTCACTCACTCGCACACACAAACGCACACCCCCACACTCCCCCACACACACACACACACACACACGCACTCACACTCACACACACACACACACTCACTCACTCACTCACTCACTCACACTCCAAGGTGAACACACTCTTTACTCTGCTGTGATAAAATCAGATTCAAGCCTGAATGCAGAGCTACGGGAACACTGAACAGCCCAAACACTTATAGAGGATGATTTCAGCTCAATAATATTTTTTCTTTAATATTTTAGAGATATTTTTCTAAATATGAATCTCTAAATTTATCATCTGCAATATCACTGTGTAACCACTAGATGGCTGTATAGCCCTATATATAAATACATATAAACCATTAGCTGCAGTGCAGAGTGAGAACGTAAGACATAAAGCACATTACTTATATTAGGTTTGGATATATTTTCAGACATTATTAAAGACTGGTTTTAGTAAAAGTTGACACAAATGTTGATTATACTGCATAGCGTCTAGCCTATGTCTAGTCACGGATAACCTCAGCAGTTAAACTCGGTCTCCTCTTGATTGTGTTTATTACTGGCTGTTTGTTTGCTGTTTAGCTCAGTGGAAATGCTGGCGTTAGACGTGATTGTTGCTGTGAATTCATCTTTATCTCCACAGCAGATGATGTGTTGTGCTGACATGAATCTGTTTTCTCTCAGGACTACATCCATCGTGTGGGCCGCACCGCCAGAGCAGGGAGATCTGGGAAATCCATCACCTTCGTCACTCAGTCAGTCTCAGTCTTTGTCTCGTTTATTAACTCTTCAGTGTCTTCAGGTGTGTTAGTGGCTCTCACTGTGTTTGTGCAGGTATGACGTGGAGCTGTTCCAGCGAATCGAAGCGCTGATCGGGAAGAAACTGCCCGCCTTCCCCACACAGGAAGAGGAAGTGATGATGCTGCTGGAGCGAGTGAGCGAAGCGCAGAGATTCGCTCGGATCGTGAGTGCTCCTCCTGTGTTTGTGTGTGAGATCTCTGATGAACGTGAGGCTGATGCGTGTCTGTTTCTGTCAGGAGATGAAGGAAAGCTCAGAGAAGAGGAAGCGGCCCAAAGCAGACGAGGAAGAGGCTGACGACAGAGAACAGTCGAGCGGCGTGAGGAAGAAGATCAAGGGCGGCTCGTTCAGAGGAAGAGCGAAGCGAGGACGCTGAGACTCTGCTGGAGTTTGCTTTAGTACATCCAATAAATATTGCATTTTCCACATTACAGCGTCTTGCTTTTTATTGAGGCTTTCTGACCACAAATAGTGTCTGATAGAAGTGAAAGCGGTTCATAAAGCACAATAATCATCTGTCCTGAGCTCATCCAGGGAAGAGAGGAATCACTAGAGCTGAGGAGAAAATATTGATTTCTCGACTTTAATTAATTCTCATTTTGACAAACTGATATCAACTCTTAAATCCCAAGAATCAGTCTCTCCTGTTTTCAGTTGATTTGTGAACAAAACCTAGAGAAACTTTATTTGTAGCACCTCCCATGTAATAATCTGAGCTTACATTTGATATGAAACCAAGTCTCCGCTTTAAATTCTGTCAGTTTTATGTAATCAGTTAATGTGTTTCTCTTTAATGTGTGGTGACAGATGCTGTAGTGACGTGATCATGTCGTCCTCTTTACTACTAGTTACAGCAGCAAATAAACACGAACGAACATCAGAAGAATCAGAACTGCTCACTGAAATCACTCATGAATCGATCAATCAGATTCAACTGCAGAAAGACTTCAATAAAACAGCAGCTCGAGATCAATAACCTCACATTTACCTCAGGAAAGACATTCAATGACCATAAACTCAGAGTCAGCTAGAAAAACAACTCTAGAGTATATAGATTAATAATATCATATTCATGATATTTTCACTGAACCTGTTCTTCAATATTTCCTATTTGACTAAATCCAGCATGAAATACAAACATTTGAAGAGTTGGAGTAGAAACATTATTAAAAAGTTATAATTTTTTTTATATCATAAAAACTTTAAATTATAGAAGCCATATGTGCACTAATGTTAATAATGTAGCATCTGACAGGGTTTATTGTATAGTTTACAGCATTAGTTGAAATAGAGGTTTATAAGATGTTCATTTCAAATACAGCGGTAATTAAACTCCGACAGGAAAGAGTAAATTACATTAAACATTAAAATAGTTCAATCAATAACATTACACACACACACACACATTACTAAGCTCAAAAGAATGAATTACTGTTAATAAACTAACCTGAGAACAAATTCAGGGCACAGCTTTTCATGTGTTCTCTGAGAGCAACTGTGAATCCAGCTGTTGTAGATATAAGTATCTGTCACTGTAACAAATTCAGGAGCTAGTGAACTGTTACAACTATTAATAACCGTTTGTTTCAAGATAATATTTATTAGATATTTATAAACTTAGAATATAGTTAAGCTTCGCAGCACATGGCAGACTGCCCACTCAAATCAGTTTCTGCACAGCTTTCTTTAGATTCTGATATAGTAATGAAAACTGGTTATTGACAGCCTGAAAGACTATTTCTGAGTCATTTGCCCTCAGCTAATTCACTCTTTTTTAATTTACTACTTTGTTTCTTGTTTTACTCCCATCACCGAAAGATAAAAAGTATACAATGTTTGTCTCGTTTTCTGAAATAGAAGATCTTGTGTTTAAAGGGCACTTATCATGCCTCTTGTTACAGTATGTAATATAAGTCTCCGGTGTCTCCAGGCTGAGGAAAACCGTAGGTAAGGTTCATTACCTAACCCTAACCCTAACCTAATGTTACTGATGCTATGCACCTGTCGCTCTTACCTGTTTTCTTTTTTTATTGCACAACTTATAGTTGCATACAAGATCAGGGAAAGATGGTTGTATCTGTAACAATGAACAATCATAACGACAAAAAGTTTCATAGTATGAGATTATATACACAGAAAAAAAGCACAATGACAAGGGAAATATCTTTGAATAATCATAATATTCATATAATCATAATGCTTCACAAATTTATTTTGTTGTCGTTGTTTTTGTTACTCGTAAGCCTGAGGGATGAAACGAGTTAAATTCAATGAGAAAAAGAGGAAAACAAAGGAGATTTAATAAAGCCTTGCATTTGGATCCTCATCTCTGTTGTTACAATCGCTCATACGGTTTTATGTTTCATGCATTTATTTAAGAAAGAGAATCTCTCTTCATCTGGCAATATACTGGATACCTGTACATTAACAACAGACACACACATAACTAACTTAATATAAAATAACAGTAACAGTGAGTATAAAATGAGAGAGCGATCATGTAAATGTTTTAAGTGACATGGAAATGTCACATTGTAGATTTGCTTTACATCTTTTGATACATGCACTTGTCAATCACGTTTATGATTAGAAACACATGAATCATTATGGATGAGTTTAATACAAATATTATTATGTTTGTAGATCTTAAACTGAAGAGCCAGACTGACTCATCTGAGCTTCTTCTTCCTCTGTTTCACCTTTAAATAAAACAACATGATCATTTGAATGCTAAAGCAACACGAATCATTCAGTATGACATGTTTTGATTGTAAAGTCTGAGTCTCTTCCAGCTGTATGTATTTCTGCTCACAGACACAGACACAGAGGTGAAGCTCTCAGCTGATGTTCACTGCTCCTCTCATCATCATCTCTAACTATGATATACAGCATCCATCATCCTGTGACGGCTGAACTCTATCAGGGACTCTTGACGGCTGAACTCTATCAGGGACTCTGTAAGGTGGAACAGAAGAGAAAACAATCAGTGTTCAGTGGAACAAATTACTATTTCAATTACAGATTTTTTAGTAAAAAGAAGTTACACTTACATGATCTTGCATATATATTTCTGAAACAATATATGTGTTTTAAACACATTTAGAACATGTATTGTTATATATAATGTGTTAGTCTGTTTGTGTGGCTCCTATTGAGTCACTATAAAGAGAAACATGCTAATGATTGTACATCAAATATAATAAACGACAAGGAACAAACACAAATGTGATTTTGCCTAAGATCAAAACCTTTAGTTAAACGTTTGAGTAGTTAAAGCTGTTTGTCCTCTAATTTAAACATGTTTGTATTGGTCTTAGTAAAGAACTGAAAGGTAAAGTAAGTGTAAAGTAATGAGACGTGTTGCTGGTGAAAGTAAAAACACAGAAGAGACGGAGACATTGATCATGTGATGCTGGAGTCTGCTCTGATTTTACCAGCGTTTTCCTACAGTCTGACCAAACCTGTTTTCACACTGACATGATTCACTATTACTGAAGTAATTAATAAAGCAGGTATTGCTGTATAAAGCTGTGACAGTCTGCTTCTGTTCTCTTTCCTCCTGTGTGTTCAACATTTACATTTCATTCTGACACAATGAACCCTCAGGTGCAGTAAAGCTGGATGATAGTCTGATGATCTCTTTCACTAATATTTGACCGTATATATTTATCAGCAGTAACTGAAGATCTCTTTAATATCACAGTGATGTTTGCTCACCTCAGATCACAGTTTGAGTCTCGTAGCACATCGATGAGCTGCTGCTTCGAGTCTCCAATCATATTATCACTCAGATCAAGCTGTTTTAGAAACCGCAGCGCTTTTGTGTTTGTCAAAGACCGAGTTAAAGAAGAAACGTCTGTAATACCACAGTATCTTAGACTGGAAAGAGATAAACAGAGGAAGAGAGATCATCTCACAAACAATCATTAATGTGAAGAAACTGACACAAATATAATTACCTCATCGTGAGATATTGAGAATAAAGTGTTTTGTAGTGATTTTACTGATTGTGATTCTTGTGTGTGAATGCTCCTGACCTCAATCTCTCCAGTTTACAGCGTGAATCCTTCAGTACGTCACACAAGTGATTCACTCCTGTGTTTGTTATGTGATTCTCACTCAGGTCCAGCTCTCTCAGGTGTGATGGGTTTGAGTTCAGAGCTGAAGTCAGGACGAGACTCTGTTCCTCTGTAATACTGCAATCACACAGACTGAAGACAGAGAGAGAAAACACAGTCAATCAGATCTAAGTTCATATCTGAGTTAAACACATCATGAGTAAATGCCATACAGTCACTGATACACAAGCAAAATAATGTAAACAGATAATATATGAACAAATAAACCAAGAGAGGAGCATTTGAGGACACTAGTTACAATTCCACGTCTGGATCCGTCCTCATTTAACAAATAAATGAATTAACCAATGTAAATTAATATAGAGGATTAATGTAGACACAATAGAAAAATAATACAATTAAATGGTCTACTTTTACATTTTTAATGCAAGAAAATTAAATCAATCAAATCAAATAAATTACTTTAAGCCATTTTAGAGTGAAGTTTAGTCTCTAAATATACTAAATATACATTTATCTTAAAAAATTTAGTGTAGAGTACCATTAGTTCAGTATAAATGTGACTCAGAATAATCTACTGTCATCTGTTAGACTGTCTTTAGTCTGTTTTCACTTCTGTCTTGTTTCACAGCAAAGATTTGTCAGATTTCAGTGAGTTCCATGCTGTTTCTACAGACACAAACCCATGAACTAAGAGTATTTCTGAATCTTTCTTCAGCTGGAGAAACACAGAAGATGCAGGTAGCGCTAGAAATGATGTAACATGAGCCCAGCGATCTTAAACTCAACAGTAAACTATAGCTGTAGCTGCTGTAGAGTATAATGATACTAACTCTAGTTTCTCCAGCTTGCATTGTGTGTTCATCAGTAGATCACTGAGGCTCTTCACTCCAGAGTCTCCTAGTTTACTCCCGCTCAGCTTCAGCTCTCTCAGGTGTGATGGGTTTGAGTTCAGAGCTGAAGTCAGGACGAGACTCTGTTCCTCTGTAATACTGCAATCACACAGACTGAAGACAGAGAGAGAAAACACAATCAATCAGATCTAAGTTCATATGTGAGTTAAACACATCATGAGTAAATGAATCAGACTGTAGCTGCTGTAGAGTATAATGATACTAACTCTAGTTTCTCCAGCTTGCATTGTGTGTTCATCAGTAGATCACTGAGGCTCTTCACTCCAGAGTCTCCTAGTTTACTCCCGCTCAGCTTCAGTTCTCTCAGGTGTGATGGGTTTGAGTTCAGAGCTGAAGTCAGGACGAGACTCTGTTCCTCTGTAATACTGCATCCACACAGACTGAAGACAGAGAGAGAAAACACAGTCAATCAGATCTAAGTTCATATGTGAGTTAAACACATCATGAGTAAATGAATCAGACTGTAGCTGCTGTAGAGTATAATGATACTAACTCTAGTTTCTCCAGCTTGCATTGTGTGTTCATCAGTAGATCACTGAGGCTCTTCACTCCAGAGTCTCCTAGTTTATTCCTGCTCAGATCCAGTTCTCTCAGGTGTGATGGGTTTGAGTTCAGAGCTGAAGTCACAGCAGAACAACCTTCTTCTGTTATATCACACCATCCTAACCTACATCGCCAGAAAGAGTGCAAAATAAGAAAAGAAAATATCATCAATATCATTATTGTTTATTTAAATTTGTGTACAGTACAAATATAATGTGACCTCAGCCTCATCGTGAGATATTGAGTATAAAGTGTTTTGTAGTGATTTTACTGATTGTGATTCTTGTGTGTGAATGTTGCTGACCTCAATCTCTCCAGTTTACAGCGTGAATCCTTCAGTACGTCACACAAGTGATTCACTCCTGTGTTTGTTATGTGATTCTCACTCAGGTCCAGCTCTCTCAGGTGTGATGGGTTTGAGTTCAGAGCTGAAGTCAGGACGAGACTCTGTTCCTCTGTAATACTGCATCCACACAGACTGAAGACAGAGAGAGAAAACACAGTCAATCAGATCTAAGTTCATATGTGAGTTAAACACATCATGAGTAAATGAATCAGACTGTAGCTGCTGTAGAGTATAATGATACTAACTCTAGTTTCTCCAGCTTGCATTGTGTGTTCATCAGTAGATCACTGAGGCTCTTCACTCCAGAGTCTCCTTGTTTATTCCCTCTCAGGTTCAGTTCTCTCAGGTGTGATGGGTTTGAGTTCAGAGCTGAAGTCAGGACGAGACTCTGTTTCTCTGTAAACCAGCATCCACACAGACTGAAGACAGAGAGAGAAAGAACGTACTTCAGATATATGGCAATTAAACCTTTTACCAACTACACAAAAGTTACAAAGGTTGAATATCAGCAAACTTATTAAGATGTGATCTATTTATGCAAGTTAGTTTACGCATTAATTTCAAAATCACTTTTTGCTCACTGGGGTAAATGTGTTTATGTCTGTTGTTCTCAGACACACTGCTGACTCTTTACAATAATATTTCATTTGTTATCATTAACTACATTAGTTAATATGAACCAATGATGCACAATACTAGTACAGCATTTAATAACCTTAAAGTCAGTTTCAACATTTACTAATACATTTTTTTAATTCACACGTGTTTTTGTTAACATCAGGTAATCCAGATTAACCCAAAACAGGGCAGGACCATAGAGAGAAATCAGAACATTATGTTCAACAATTAGTATAATGGCTACTTATGAAAATAGCCTACTGTATCATAATTAATACACACATTTCTAGGGCCTATAAATGATTAATATGACCAAAACTTTGCTGAAAAACTTGTTTTACACAGTCTACGTCATGCCTTCTGTCCTCTGATTGATAATTCATACTTTTTTAATCAGGTAGTCTTTTTTCCCCCAATTTCTACAAGTTACTGTATATGCTGCATCAAAATTAGACATTTAATATTTTGTGAAAGACAAACATTAAATTGAAAGCAGTTATGAATAGTCATGTTTGTCAGCAATCAGCAAACATGATCACATTAAGCAGACATATATTTAAACAGATTAATATATGCACATTAATCTTTAATTTACACAGAACTGAGCTGTTAATGTTAGGAAAGACATCTGTGTTTATAGCGCTGCTGATTTTACAATCTATCACTCGTTTGAATGTGTTTTCTAAACTCTGGAAGAAAATAATTTCTCTCTCTACAGTAACTGTAAATAATTATTGACTCAAGATCAAACTGATTTAGTGAACTGTTTAAAGCTTGATGTCACTTTGTCATTGGCTGTTTAATTTAATATTTCACATTATAGTGGCTCTTTGTGATGTTGAGTAATAACTGCTCTGACTCACACAAGCAAGGAAATATTATTATCAGCTACAGTAACATTACTATCACAAGTAATGAAACTCTAGGGCTTTTCACTCTTGAAAAGGTTAACCCTGGGTCATCCTAAACCCCAGATAAACGCTATCCTGGGTTATGTGTAATCACGTTTCACACTGCTCATGCTATTCCTGGGGTTAACTGTTAATCCTGGCTATTCATTCACAGACCTTTCACACGGTACATTCCTGACCCCGGGTTAACCTTCTGATTTGCATATTTGCATGTCACTGTCACTGATTGGACGAACAGCAGGCAACCAGTACACGGCTTTTCCCGCGTCTTGCCAGTTATTAAAAAACATTTCGCCGTGTAGGTCTTTAGCCGCACAAAGGCAAAAGAACAAAGACAAACCTCCTCCTCGCTCCAGTTCACACGCTTTTTTGACATGTCTTACTTTTCTCTCAGCGGCTGCTGTTTACACGACACACGTGTCCGGTTCCTGACGTGACATGAGCCTCGCTGCTCAAGTTCTGAGTGGCTGTCTGTTGCCAAGCGTCCAGCAGCAGCAAGCAAACACCGCTCCGCTTCACACTGAACAAACTTAGCACCGCACTGCGAGGTTAACATCACGAATGCAGTGCTAACCTGCTCCAGAGCAGGCTTTCATAACCCCGGGTAAAAACACGTGCTAACACCGCTTTCACATTACAGGTGTGAAACGTGTCTTTACCCGGGGTTAAAAGCGGTGTTTAGAACGACGATAACCCGGGGTTAAGCACAGTGTGAAAAGCCCTATTGTAAATAAACTACTAATACTCACTTCAGTGTGTTGAGTGCATAGTGTTTATCCTGCAGTAGAGCAGCGATCTGATTCACTCCTGCGTCTCCTAGTTCACGTCTACTCAGGACCAACTCTCTCAGGAGTAACGGGTTTTTACCCACAAGTCCTCTCACATACTGACAGGCTTCTTCTGCAGCAGGACCCAAAAACCTGCAGAAGACCAGATGAAGCAGGATTAGATTTAATATATATATACCACTATACTACACCAATACTTGAAAACAAAGTCTAATAGTCACAGTTATTTGAAAGAAACTAAGGCAAACTCAGAAGTAAGAATACATCCCACAGAACAGAAGAGCAAAAGCTCTGTAGATCATGATTGTCATTATGAATACAGAGAGAAAAGATAAAGAATTAAGATCTCTCTGGCTTTTAAGCAGGAAGAAACGTCAGCACAGAGAAAACGGTCTTGTGAAACTGAATGTTTGTGATCATCTGGAGACTCACAGACCTGCTGTAGAGAAACTGTGTGAATCTGAGTTTGATGGAGATTAATCTACAGTGTGTTCAGAAACATTCCAACGAGTCGACTCAAAGGTTACCTAGAATATTTTCACCTAATAGTGCATGTTAATTATCAAGGTATATCATCCTCCAGAACTCATATATATCATACTCATCATCAGCACAACAGAACCAGCAGCATCTGATCGGATCATTCTGATCCAACAAACTGTCCAGATTATTGCTGAAATATTTAGCCTGCACATCATTTGAGCATGTCTCACCTCAGTGTCTCCAGCTGATAGTTTGGATCCTGTAGTAAATCATCGAGCTGCTTCACTCCTGATGGTCCAGGATCATTTCCAGAGAGATCCAGCTCTATCAGGTGTGAAGGGTTTGATCTCAGAGCTGAAGCCAGAGCTGTATAACCTTCTTCAGTGACGCTGCAGTCTGAGAGTCTAGAACAGGAATGAAAATATAACATTCAGATCATTAATCAGCTATTCTACTGAACAATATAAATCCCTAAACTTAATTATATTTTGCTCCTTTTACAAATGAACCAAAACTTTCAAAGCAAAAACTGACAACTGAATATGGAGTCAAACAAAAAAAGAGAACATTAAATCGTTATACATCAATTCACTTTAATTTCTCCAGGTTATAGTCATTCTCAAGATTTAACCCTCTGATGCGACTCACACATGCCAAAGGTGACCGAACACCTGAAATTTAACTTTTTTCTATTCAGTAAAATTCAATAGAATATATTTTTGTTTAATAATTCATTATTTTGTGATAATTTTATGGTATTCGCTTAGGATAGTAATGCCAGTAAATTCTGACCTTGTGAGGACATTGTTTAGAAACAAGCTTATAAATCCTAGAGAACGTTAAAATTCAAAGTTGTTTGAAAATGTAAAACTGCAGAAGGTTTTATGTGAGCGGCAGGTTTAGAGCAGGGCTTCAGTCCTGCAGAGTTTAGATCCAGCCCTGATCAAACACATCTGAACCTGCTCAATGTCTTCAGGGTTACTAAGGCCAGAGACTGTCTTACTATTGGGAGATGAGAGTATTAGTGACCACTGGAAAAACATAACGGCTAACTAGAAAAACAAAATTACGAGAATGCAGCAAATATAGTTAGTTTTATCTGTCTAAAACACAGTGTATAACTGTATGACAAATCAGGTTTAAGATTTTTTAAATCTACATTTAGCATTAGGCCAAATATGCAATATGTTAAAGAGCATTTCATAATAAACAATTGGGGAAATTCTTTGTAAATGGCAAGGTAAAGACAATTAAAATGTTGAAATTAGTCAAATTGAAAACATTGGATGAGAACTGAACTGAGCTGATGATGACATCACTGTTTTCTCCACAGCTGCTTTACAGATGAATTAAACTCACCGCAAAATTGATGGACTTTACACTTTTATTGAACCAAACTGAATCAACAATGGCCTGACTTCAACTGAATAATGACTGTTTACTATTGTCTTTTTAGAGCTGCTTTACAGCAGAACTGAATTCTGTTTGCATCACTGAATCATTATTTTGTTGTTTATCTCTGTAAAGCTGCTTTGAAACAATCTGCATTGTATAAAGTGTTGTATAAATAAAGGTGACTTGACTAGTTAACTTTTGTCTGCTCATAATAAGAGAGCATTTTCATTATGTATGTTATGTGTTTATTTTAGAAGACACTTATTTTAAGCAAAATATAAAAATGGTCCAGACTTCAAGAGGTAAACTCTGAACCCCATACAGTATCTCTTATCAGTAAATGCAATGTAAAAATAATAATCGCCTGATAAAATATCTGATCTTACCTTTTAATATCCAATTAAGCTGAATTGATTAAAGAAATATTTACTTTTCATTATTTTTATTTTTTTTATTCTTAGACATCAATACTTTGACTCTCGGGGTCCAAAATCCTAATTTTTTATGACTTTCTTTGAGTGTTTGATTGTTTGTTTTTTACAAAGTACCACTGCTGCCCAGATGGAAATATGAATAACAATTCCAAAAAAGTATTGTCTGGACCTCCACTGGGACGGGAGCATAGAGACCGGACCTCTTGGAACCTTAACAAAATATCTCTGATCTATAACTATACAGATTTATATCCAAATACACGTTATAATCTCTTTATAGTTACCCCACTCATTAACATTACTTGCGTCACATGTACAATTTTAACCAAAAATTGATAAATACTTTAGCCAAATACAATATTTAATCAGAATTATTGTGCTCCCTTGACTTCGCACTCCTTCAGTGAAATTTGTGAAGTTTAGTGGATGCTGTCTGTCGGGTAAATACACATCTTTCTGATCTCTTACTAATGACAGATATACATGATATCACCATCAAATGTAAGTTATCCACACCATAATCAAATTCATTCTGTAAATGGTATAACACAACACATTGGCTTAGGCACAGTCAATGACAGACCAAATCAGAAGAAGAACAC
>JADLZM010018659.1:1030856-1046522 GCA_018148995.1 Sinocyclocheilus maitianheensis | reverse complement strand
ATACTACCAAAATAAAAGTGGTTATCATTTATTTACTCTCATATCATTCCAAACATGTGAGACTTAATTTTTTCCATGAAATAGAAAAATAAATTCTGACTTCTCTATACCACAGACTAAAAATGAATATTGACTTAGGCTGTCAAGCTCCTGAGAAATGAGAAAAAAGCACCATAAATGTATAGTGCATATTACTTGTGCGCTGTATTTCAAATCTTCTCAAGTCATATGATTGCCTTGTGTGAGGAAAAAACTATATTTTTATTGTTTTATACAATAATAATATAATATATTGTCATATATTTACATTGGAATACATTCAAATATTGCGCCTCATGACACATTGGATTATGGACCACTTATATAATAACTATGATATCAGGTTTATGGTGTTTTCTTGTCATTTTTCGAAGCTTGATGGCCTCTGTTTCCATTGATTTTCATTGTATGGAAAAGAGCAGCGTGAACATTCTGCCAAACATCATCTTTCAGTCACCTAAACCAGTTTGATTCAGCTAACGATCAGCTTCGACCATCCAGAAACCCTGTAAAACAATCTGCCACCTTAAGCTGGTTTTAGCTGGAATTTCCAGCAGTCTGGATCAGATGTCGTGTGTCTGAGATTGCTGGGAGCTTTACACACTGAAAATAATGCATAAATACTTCCCATGTACATAATATTGAGTCTGTGTGTGAAATGCAGAATCTGGGACATGTATCAAATACACCCGTGCTGCAAACCTGATATGTGAGCATATGTGTGTGTGTGTGTTTGCAGCTAAACCCAGCCTATGCTGGGAAAATGTGCGGCCTGTGCGGTAATTATAATGGTAACCAAGGAGACGACTTCTTAACAGTGGGCGGGCTGGTGGAGAAACGCGTCGAAGGATTCGGGAACACATGGAAGATGAACGCAGACTGTGACAATGTTCAATTGCAACCCCCAGATCCCTGCATTTTAAACCCTAAGAGAGGTATATACACACCCGCACACTCATACAGATACATGTGTATGAACAAATATTCAAAATCAGGGACACCACATGTCAAAGTTTAAGAATTTTGCATTCAAAATCACTAATTATTGGCAGTTACAGCCCCGTAAAGATGCATATTTATAGACAATAAAAGCACTTTTAGGAATTTGAATGCCTGCAAGTATGATGTCATGATTTATATATGCACTGAACACCAGAGGGCAACACAGACCATCAGGTAACCTGTCCTATTGTGTCTACAGTGCGTTTTGCAGAAGAGGCCTGTGCCCTGCTGCTCTCTGTGAAGTTTGAGCCCTGTCATTATGTGGTTAACCCTGAGCCATATGTGAAAAACTGCTGCTATGATGTCTGCTCCTGCGCAGATGGCCAAGAGTGCCTGTATGATGCTGTTCGCAGCTATGCAGCCGCCTGCGCAGCCAAGAGAGTGCTAGTCAACTGGAGGGGGCATGGATTCTGTGGTATATCTCATTCTGTCTGTTTAAAATACTTTTTTGTTGTTGTTGTATTTTACCTTATTTTTCACTACATATGTATTGTCATTCTGAAATTGAGATACATTTACTTGTATGTTATGTCTTGTTTTCTGAAAAATATATCCAAATTAAGTAAGTTTTTGCTTACAACAAGAAAAATCGATCATTTTGACCCACACAATGTATTTTTGGCTATGCTACAAATATATACCTGTGCTACTTATGACTGGTTTTGTGGTCCAGGGTAACATATATTTTAATTTTTTTAATTACATTTATTTTTTTTACTCCATTGGAAGATATTTTTCTTGTTTTAAGTATAAAATGACCTAATTGTGATTTAATTTTTTTTTTCAAGAAAACAGGTTGACTCATTATGCTTCTAAAGTAAATGTATGTCGATTTAAGAATGTTTAGATATTTGTACTGGAAAACAAGAGAAAAATACTGAGTAAGACAGACATTTTATGCAGCATAATAACACTGCAAAACAGCTGAATAAGCATACTAAAAACGCATAAAGATTTACATAACAAAAGTCAATGGAAGGTCTCCATTAGGACAGAAGACCAAACGTGTGTGTGTGTGTGTGTTTGGGCAGAACTGACCTGTCCGGATGACCAGGTGTATGAGGTGTGTGGGAGCGTGTGTAATCAGACGTGCCGCTCTCTGTCGCTGCCTGACGGTGATTGCAGATGCTTCTGTGAGGAAGGCTGTTTCTGCCCCAGAGGACTCTTCCTCAGCGAGCGTGTGCCCCTCGAACATTGCTCGTGCCACCATAATGGAGAGATCTTTGAGCCCAACGACATGATTGGGGACCATCACTCCATCTGGTTAGCAGGAAAAAACATCACAGTTATTTATCATACAGATGCACATACGCTTTCTTTGGTAGCCTGTCGTTTGGTCAAGCATCTGTGTCTCACAGAACTCATAATTCATTATTTTATTTGATATTAAAAATTAAAGTATGTACATGACACAGACTACAGTATTATGTCAGCTGTCTTAATCATATTACTAGTAACCAGAATATTGGCCATACATACTGCATATAAAGATAAACTGATAAATATATAAAATGCATTGTGTGTATATATATATATATATATATATATATATATATAATGTGTGTGTGTGTATATATAGACACACACACAAAATATATATATATATACTTTCATTCAGCAAGGATACAATAAATAGTTCAAAACAGACAAAGACTTTAATATTGTTACTAAAAATATATATTTTAATTCTATGACAGTCAACTGTCAGTGACTTATAATTAAGTTTGTTTGGAAATGCAGGGTAGAAATTAACATTTGATATTACACATAAAGTGCTTACATGACACATATTTGCATGTGAATTTGAATGGAATGATATGCAGCTTTATAATCTATTATCCTTTTGAAGCTATAAAAAAAATCAGGATTGATTTTATGGCTGTTTGCAGGTTCGACTCAAAAAAGAATGTGCTCCACAAGACCAGTGCCCTTGTTACCATAACAACCGTCCCTATGCCTCAGGACAGAGCATTAATGTGGACTGCAACACCTGGTAAATCAGCCAATCACGACTCATCCTGACACTGTCATATCACTTGGTTGAAAACATCAGCTGACAAGTATTATCATTCAGATTATTGAATTACAGTTGCATTTCCCTTTGCGTCCCAGTGTTTGTGAGAAGCGTGTGTGTCGTGTGATAGGAGAGACACACTACATCAGCTTTGATGGACTCAAGTTCTCATTTCCTGGACCTTGCCAATACATGCTAGCTCAGGTAAAGCCAGTATCCTCGCTCTCTCGCCTCCTCTGTCCCTCATATTCACCTGTTTTCCCTCGTTCTTCTGTCTGCCGAGCAGGATTACTGTAACGGGTTGGACGGTACGTTTAGGGTTCTGGTGGAGAACTCGGCTTGTGGGATCGCAGGCTACCGCTGCAGTAAAAGCATCACAGTGGTGTACATGGGAGGACTGATTGTCATGGAACACAACGAGGTAAAATAAAAACCTTTCATCTTCACATCATGTGTGAAGTAAAAGCATACAGACCTCCTTTCTCTGTTGTCTCTTTCTTCTGCAGGTGAGGATGAAGAAGCCTGTGTTTACAGAGACAGCGGTTGAGATTGTGCGCTCTGGACAGTATTACATCATACTTCTGGGTAAACACATCTCCATCACCTGGGACACAAGAACCTGAATCTCACTGCAGATCAATGGACAGTACAGGGTAACACACACACACACACACACACACACACACATCTGTCTAGCTATCTAAATGAGCACATATCATAGACTTTCTTTTTCATTTTTAATGAAGTTATTTATGAATAATTTTAGCATATCCCCTAAGTGAGTTTTTGTCATATTTAGCTCGTTAACCCTAATAAAATCATTTTAAATTCAAATTATTTATGAATAAAAAATATTTTTGATTCATTTTATTTTCAAGCATGTCCTCAAAGTGAATTCTTGTCAGATTTATTAAGAGGTAACGCAAAATGTAAGTTTAAAAAGGGTTTATGAATCAAAATTTATAAATCAAAATGATTTATTGATCTTTTTATCTTTGAACATCTCTCCAAAGTGAGTTTGGGACATTTATGAATAAAAATGATTTATGAATCAAACTGTATTCGTAAAAATTAATTATGAATAAATTATTACCTTTGCGCTTGTCCTCAAAAGTGAGTTTTTGCCATGTTTAGCAAGTTAACTCTAAAAAGTAAAAATATTTTTATATTTAGAAATGATTTATGAATCCAAATGTATTTATGAAATATGATTTACTAATTATTTTTACCTGGGTTTTTGTCAGATTTTACTAGTTTAAAAAAAAAGTTGAAAATGATTTATGAATAAAAACGTAAGAATATTTTTTATATATTTAGGCAAGTCCCCAAAGTAATATGTCATATTTAGCCAAAAAGGTAACCCTAAAGTTCAAAAATAATTTATGAAGCAAACTGCATTAATTAAATATGATTTATGAATAATATTTTAGTTTTGAACATGTCCCCAAAGTGATTATTTGTCACATTTAGCAAAAGGTAACCCTAATTAAATAATGGTTAGAGTTCAAAAATAATTTATGAATCAAAATGTATGAATTAAATATGATTTATGAATCATTTATACCATTCATCATGTTCCCAAAGTGGAACAAACTCAAATTTGTTCCCATAGTACAATGAAATTTAAATAAAAAATGAGTTAATTCCTAAATGATAACACACACACACATACATTCTCTGTTTACACAACTTGATTATCTAAGGTGAGAAATTAAGAATGAGCTTAAAATATTTTGTGTGTGTGTTTTTAAGGGGAAAGTATGTGGCCTTTGTGGAAATTTCGATGGCAATCAGAATAATGATTTGTTGAGCAGCAGTAATCAGATGGAAGTGGACACTGCAGACTTTGGAAACTCCTGGAAAGTTTGGACCCAGCTGTGCTGACGCTGTTCATGGCATCACAGCCTGAACTAGAGTGTCTTCTGACAGCGACTCAGACTATAGAGGCATCAACTGACCTCATATTTTGACGTCTGTGTGCAGGTTGTGTCTCAGTGCAGCACATGGTGAAGCTGGTGACGGTGGAGCAGTCCTGCCGTGTGCTCACCAGCACCATCTTCAGGGAGTGCAATAGCGTGGTTGGTAACATTTATACTCAACACAATAAATGTAAAAAAATATATATAAACATATATTTCGTCACAATTCAAATTACGAAAATACATTGCCATGTGGTCATTACTCCTATTGCTTGCACTTTTTTGGTGGACCTGGAGCCGTACTGGGACATCTGTACTCATGACACATGCTCGTGTCCGTCTGTGGGTGATTGTGCATGTTTCTGTAACACTATTGCCGCCTACGCTCACGAGTGTGCTCAGAAGGGACTGGTGGTGTACTGGAGGTCCAACGACTTGTGCTGCAAAGTTTAACCACTTATTTACACACCCACAATGTTGTTTCAAACCCATCTGACTGAGTTTCTTCTGCAGAACACAAAAGAAGATATTAGGTAAAATGTTCATATTCTTTTATACAATAAAAGTGAATGGTTATAGAAGCTGTCAAGCACCAAAAAGACAAAAAAAAAAAGTACCATAAAAGCAGTTTGAATCAATTGTTCACAGTGTTCCAAGTCTTTTGAAAGTGTTAAATAGTTTTGTTCTAAAAATATTATTTTTATTAATAATTAAGTAAAGGTCAGTATTTACTCCCTGGCATAGATTTTCATCAGCAAATATAAATAAAAATACATACATAAAAAACTAATGTACTAAACCCATAGCAGTATAGTCCTATAATACAATAAATTAAATGTATCAAATGTTTAGTCTTAAAAAATATTTTTTTAAATGTAGTAATCATTTTAGCATTTTCACAGAGAGTTTGAGTAAATTTTGTTTTATTAATAAACAATTATGTATGAATAATTTTTACCTTTGAGCATGTCCTTAAAAGTGAGTTTTTGTCAGATTTAGATTAAAAAAAATTACCTTCAAGTTAAAATGATTTCAGAATCAAAATTTATGTGTAAAATATGATTTGGAAATGATTGTAATTATAGTTATTTTGTATGTATATTTAATGTATATATATATATATTTACATTTAGTCATTTAGCAGACACTTTTATCCAAAGCGACTTACAAATGAGGACAATGGAAGCAATCAAAATCAACATAAAAGCAATAGCATGTAGCAAGTTATTTTTTAAATTATATAATAAATAAAAAGAAAACAGATAGATAGAATAGAAAAAGAATAGAGCAATCTACTGTTAGAGGCCTTTTTTACACTACATATATACGCACATATATATAACTTATAAGTTCTTTGTATATATATATATCATTTTTTAATAAATAAATAAATTATTTAAATACATAAAAATGCACTAAACCTATAATTGTAAACT
This sequence comes from Sinocyclocheilus maitianheensis, assembly GCA_018148995.1. Lineage (NCBI taxonomy): Eukaryota > Metazoa > Chordata > Actinopteri > Cypriniformes > Cyprinidae > Sinocyclocheilus > Sinocyclocheilus maitianheensis. Next base: position 1,040,112 of record JADLZM010018659.1, on the reverse strand, counting down.
GTATAGGCCTAAATGCAATGTAAATGATCAAATGTTGGTACATTTCTGAGCCTGGTGAGAACCAGTTCTTATTGTTGGGTAAACTAACCCTTTAATCACATTGTAACTGACTGTTTACTTGCAGCCCTGAGCTGTGAGGAGTTGAATAAGGACGCAGGGGTGGAGTGTGAGTGGAAATATAACGCCTGTGGAAGCGCTTGCCCTCCCACCTGCCAGCACCCTGAGCCTCTGAGCTGTCCTGTCACATGTGTGGAGGGATGCCATGCTGTCTGCCCACCAGGTAGCGCCAATTCATACATACTCGCAAGTAAATTGACTTCTTAGACTCCCAGTTCACTTTCATTCACACGTTCTGTCTGCTTCAATTCCTCAGGGCAAGTTTTAGATGAGGTGCTGAGGAAGTGTGTGCAACCGTCACAGTGTCAGGTGTGTGTGCATGACGGAGAGAGAATCTCCCATGGAAAACAGTTCATCCTTAACCATGACGATCCTCATCTCTGCCAGATATGGTACACCACGTTCTGTTTATAATCTCCATCACTCATTATTGTATGCAGTGTGTGGGAGAATCTCACAAAGAAAAATTTTAATCTCAAATTCACATAAAAGCAATGACAGTTTTTCTTGTTGTTAGGACCATTACATTTTTTTTTGCATTTTTACATTATTTTCATGATTTCATCACAAATTCTCATTACTGTAAAGCAAAAATATCATTCAATATCATTCTCTGGAATGATAAATCATGAATCATGATGTTTACATATTTATAAGTAAATGTAATTTTAAAAGTAAATTACATTGTTACATTACATTATTTAATATTTTGTTTAATATTTGTTATCTTATATTTTATAGTTTTCATTTCAGTTTTAGCTTTAGTAATTTTATTATGTGTTTTTGTGATTTGTATTTGTTTTTATTTTTAAATTATTTAGCTTTATTTTTAATTTAATAATTACATTTTATTTAATTTCAGTTTTAGCCATTTTGGTACTTCAATTAAAGCTCATTTTATTTCAGTTAGTTGCCAAGGCAACATTTCTTTCAAGTGTTCTTCTAATATTTTTATTTTATAAAAATATATATAATAAATGTATTCATTTTTTATTATATCTTATTTTAATTAATAACAAATGTTTTTCAATAGTTTGCTATCAATAACAGCACAGATATACACAAAAGAAAGCTCCTTATGATTATGTTTTTATTTTATTCATATTTTATGATTTAAAAGTGTGTGTACCATTTTTAATATGTTATTATAAAATATATAAACGTTTATAAATATATATATTCCACATTACAATAATGAGAATTGTGGAGGGGAAAATGTGCCTAGTTGACCGTTCGTAGAGTTTGATTGACAGGTGATCTGACCAGTCAAATCAGCCATCTTGCCTGACAAACAAATCAGACAGAAGAGTAGAATTGTGTAGAATTGACATCTTTCCGTGGTTGAAATAAAATACGTTCTGATGTTCATTCATGTTCATTTGATGCTTTAAGTAAATATGAAAAGATGATCGGTTAACGTGCCGCTTGAACTGAGGCGCTACAGTGATCTGTCACGACGGACACCTTAAAGAGCCACAAAAGAGTATTTATTGTATGAATTTCTTATTTTCTCGGCTATGTATTTTTTACTGCGTGAGAAGATGGTGTGTAGTGTGAGAGCAGCATGGCTTGTCAGACATAGCAACAGTAACTAAGGCGAAGAGTCAGTTGTCATGAAAATAACTGTAAACATTTTATTATTTTTATAATACAATAAAATCAATTTAAGTGTATAATATTGTCATGTTTGTTATTTTTTCAGTCACTGTGAGAGCAACACGTTGACGTGCGGCCCGTGTCCTGTAACTGGTTTTGCCGCCACACTAGCACCAACCACCATCAGCAACACCCCCACGCCCGCTCCCGTTTTCCACCCCGGTGCCTGCGACAGAGCGATGGACCTGGCCTTCCTTGTGGATGGCTCCTCTGCTCTGGGTGAAGAAGACTTTGGCTTGGTCAAGCTCTTCATCCTCCGTGTGGTGGAGCGTTTCCGCATGGGTTCGGCCCACACCTGCGCTACGGTCCTGCTCTTCCACTCCGGCGTGAAAAGTTACGACATGCAGGTGCAGAAGTGGATCTTCAGGAAGATGGTGCGCGAGCTGCGTTACAGTGGAGGCGATGTTGCGTTCATGGATGAGGCTATTAACAGCTTTACCAAACTCACACTTGGCAAGATTCAAGGTAAGTGATGCAGCATTTAACCGTTCAAACACTGAACAGAGACTTATCAAATGCTGTTCCCAGTCAAATGAGTAAACAACAATGTCGTCCAAGTATGCTTCACAGTTCTCTAGTCCAGCCAGCACAATTCTCATCAAGCGTTGGAATGTAGCGGGTGCGTTTCGCATCCCAAAAGCCATCCTCTTGTACTGAAGGAAATGATCAGGCGTGACTAAGGCGGAAATTTCTGAGGCCCTGGCCGTCAGAGGGACCTGCCAATAACCTTTTAATAGGTCAAGCTTAGTCACAAACTTTGCAGCGCCAACCCTGTCAATACAGTCATCCATCCTTGGTAAAGGATAAGAGTCAGGTTTCGTGAAGGAATTAACCTTACGGTAATCTGTGCAGAATCTAAAATTTCCATCGGACTTCGGCACCAGCAGACATGGTGAGCTCCACGAACTCGAACTTGGCACAGCAAAACCATGTTCTAGCAAGTATGCAGATTCTTCTTGCATTATTCTTCTTTTGACTGGGCTTACACGGTAAGAGTTCTGTTTGATGGGGGAACAACCACCCCCATCAATGTCATGCTCCAACACTGTGGTTTCACTAGGCACATCAAAGAAAAGAGAAAGAAACTTTTCAATTAAAGCAATAATTTAAATATTGTAAAATAAATGTGTGTGTATATATATGTATATATATATTAGTGCTGTCAAACGATTAATTGTGATTAATCGCATCCAAAATAAGTTTTTGTTTACATAGTATGTGTGTGTGTGTACTGTGTATATTTATTATGTATATGTAAATACACACCCATGCATGTATATTTTTAAGAAAATGTTACGTTTATATATAAAAAATATTTATATATAATATAAATTATATGAATATAAATATATACATGTAAATATTTTGAAAATATATATATATTAGTATATTATAGTATTAATATTAATTAGTATATATATATATATATCTGTATGTTTTTAAACAATATTTTTTACTCAATTTCTACTGAAAGGAATACCCATAAAAATTAGCATTTTTATATTATATATAAAAATGCAGATGGAGCTATAACTTTTTTTTTTTTTTTATTTGTAAAAAAAAAAATGTACACACTTTTAAAATTAGGCTACAGCATATATACAGGTTTTCCAAGACAGGGGGAACCCTGGTTCTTCAAAGAAAAAAAAAAGTTATAAAATCAAATATATAATACAATATAATATAATATGGTCCTCGGTCCAGAATATATAAATTATATATTATATTTAATATATAAAATAATATAATCTTGATTTTTACTTGATTTAGCTGTTTTTAATGATGTTTTTTGTCTTATTTTAATTAATTTTAAGTCATCATATATGCTTTCTTTTAAATTGCATTTATTTTCATCACTGTCTATTTCACTGCATGCTCTCTTTATCTCAGTTCTCAGATTTGTTATTGACAGTGAGTGTGACTTCTGTAATTTCAAAGAATGAAAGCTAAAGGAACGGTGAGGCAGCAGAGAGAGTGACTGCTGTGGAACAATTAAATAGAATGATGTAATTCTCTCAATTAGTGTGGAAATTGGCTGGCAAATGATGCAGAAACATACTGCTGTACACAAAATGATCAAAAATGGATTTGGATCGGTCAGTGGCAGTGGAGCAGTGCTGCTGCTAGCCTGGACATACTGCTCCTAAATGACATATACACTAGTCTATTAACACCTCACTCTAATTTAAATGTCAAAATGACTAATTTCAGATGACATATCAAATTATCTTATACATTTTTGGTACTACAGGAAGTTTTTTTTAATATAGTAGTGAACACATGACAAATTGTGCTGGCTTGACTATCCGACTGTAACTGTCAGGAACCCATGAAGAACACCTTAGCAACCATCTACCAACTTCCTAGTAGCTATGCAAAACTTCCTGTCAGCTACCTTGCAAATACTTAGAAAATCTCACCCAGAACACCCTAGCAACCACTTAGAACACCTATGCAACCATTTATCAATTTCCTAGTAACCCATACAAAGCTCAAGCCGATATTTGAATTTAGTCATTTCTAGCTGTTGGATGCAAAGATGCATGGATGCTTAAGGAGTGAATACATATGCTTTCTTTTTTGTTCTTCTATCTCTCTGTGTGTGTGTGTGTGTGATTGATCAGTGCCGTGTTCAAAGCCCATGGACGTGCTGTTCCTGCTGAGAGCCTCTTTTGATAACCAGTTTGAAGACTTGAAAACGTTTGTGAGAACCTTCATAAAGAGCACAAATATCGGTAAGTCTCAATAAGACTGATTTTTTTATTTTGTGTATACATTTAAATGGTTACTTCTAGAGTTGTACTCATCTGTGTTGCAGGTCGCAATGACACACAGGTAGCAGTGAGAGTGTATGGGGCGAAATCAGCAGTTGCAGTCACATGGAGAGATGAACAGACAGAAGACAACCTTCTCAAGACAGACAACACACCAAGACTGGGTAAATATGCCGCGAAGACACAGCAGGTACAGTACAGCCTGACAGTTAAAATATATGCCACGCTACGTTCCTTCCTCTGTCTCTGCAGGAGCTGCTCTGCGATTGGCTGTGCAGACAGCCGTTTCCTCCACCAGCGGGGGACGGATGGGCATCCCTAAAGCTGTGGTTATGGTTGTGACTGACAGGTCAATAGACTCGGTGCAAGAGGCAGCAAACGAGGCTCTGACCGCTGGTGGGTGAAATTGTTTTACAGCTTTATCAATGGGCTCTTTTAAGTGGTCTTTAAAGTGATATTCAGGGTTCAACAGAAATGTAACTTTATTGAAATCATATATGGTACATTGTTGATTTCCACTCTAATTTAAACTCCCATCAGACTGTAAAAACAAGCCTTTTTACGATAATGCATAAAGTCTATGGGGCAAGATATTCCAGATTTAAAAACAAAACTGTGCAGCTTGTATTTTTGTTTAAATAATTTTACTGTATATATGAAATGTGATTTATTTTTAAGTTGTAAAGTTAGGGACGTGGAAGTCAAAATTATTTAATTTCTGTGGTAACCGACAGGATGCCACTATGACTTACAAACCCAAGAGCCACCTAGCAAGTACATTTTTTTAAAAATAAAATAATAAATCCCACCATAAATCTATGGTGCAAGTAATTTCATATTTAAAAGCAGAACTGTTCAGCTTATTTAGTTTTAAACAAGCTTGTTTGGTTTTATTTCTTTTCTATGTACAAATAATTATTTTAGAGATACAGAGAGATGAGTTGAAATTATCTTCTGCTGTAATCAACAGCATGTCACTACAAAAGTGTTTTAATGTCATGTTGATATAAAAAAATGCAATCTAAATCTATTTTGAGAATAAAATCATGGTGTTTTGAAGAAAATAACAGGCTTTTCATGAGAATAAAAATTGCAAAGTTTAAAAGAATAAAGTTGTAGCATTATGAGATGAAGTCATAGCATTTTTAGATTACAGTCATGAGAATAATTCATAAGGAACGTAACATCAAAGTGAAGTGCAGTCAGCCACCGGTTGCTACTTCAGATTGCACAAAACAGGCAATTTCCTGAATGTCTGTCTTGTTCCTTCTCATGAATAAATTCAATTTCATAGATAACCATACTAATGACAGTGTGTTGATACAGCAAAAGACCAAGGATTTCTTTGTTAGTAAATCCTACACTACGATATAACTACATGCACCACATCCATTTCTTGCATTTATAAAGCTGCCGACTCTAGTCTGTGCTCTACTCCTATTGCAGCCTTTTTCCAGTAATATACATTTTTTAAATATCTACTTTATTTACACAATTTTATGCATTTAAACTCCTAATTTTATGATTTTATTCTCATAACATTATGACTTACAAGCAACTTTTTTGTTGTATACAGGTGTGTCAGTGTTTCCTATTGTACTGGGTAACCAGTATGACCAGACTGAACTGAGCGCGCTCACGGGACGACACACTCAGGACAACATCATCCGGCTTAGCAGCACAGAGAACCTGCTAGCCATGGCTGCCCTCAACCAGACTCGCATATTCACACTCTCACACACACGTAACACAATACTATAGCAGTTAGATTACGATGGTGATGATGATGATGTCCCTCAGCGGGTCCTCCTGGAGTGTGTGTGGATGATGAAGGGAATGAATGGAAGGTGAGCTGTGTTTTTTAGTAGGATGCAAAATTCTCATCATTCCATCAACTCCCACGAAAGACCTCCACTTTACAAACATCAGCTGCTGATTTTCTACCATTTAACCTCTTGATCTGATGCAGACTTTCAGAGAAACAATCCATCTTTCACTGGAATCTCGGGATCCATAATCTCTTTCACTGGATCATGCATTCTGGACCAGTAACTTTTGGGGCATTTTCTGAAATTATAAAAACTTATAAAAAAACTTATAAAAAAAAAAACTTATAATGTTATAAAGCTCTGGGTTATAAAGTTCCAGGTTTGTAGAGCTGCACAATTTGGCCAAAAATGTTGCGATTATATATCGATATGACTATAATAATAATAATTATACTGTACTGTAAAATAATTATTTTTATTATAATGATGATGATTATTATTAAACAAAATTTTAAAAATCCTTTCATAATGTTTCATTGTAACATAAAAAATAAGCATTTAAGAAAAATAAAAGATATAATAATTATTATTTTATTTTATAGTAAAACTAATATTACAATACTAGTATTTATGGATGTCTTAATTTCTTCCTTTTCAAATGTTAAACCATCAAGCTTTTATTTGGGTGAAAAACCACAATCAGTTTATAAGGACTTTTCTTCATGAGTTTGAGAAGATAGTTGTCATGTGTTGCGTTTTCAAATGCATGTTACAAATGACTCAAAGATAGAGCGGATGCAGGGATGGAGTTCGAGATGGTTTTACTTTAAACCGAGCCACTCTGAGCCACTGAAAACACTGGATCATGAGTTGTTCACGTATAAAAGAACACAGTGCTGCACTTCACTCAGAAACACACAGCACATATACTATATGTAAATAAATCGCAGCCTTTCTGATTTGATATTTGCACTTAGCTATTGTGATTTCGGTTTTATTTCGATTAATCGTGTAGTATCTACCGCAGACTAGCAAAGGCTCCTGATGTTCTGGTTTGTACATCTAAGTATCTATTCTGATTATTTCTTTCTATCAGCCTGGGGAGGCATGGTTGTTGCCAGATGGCTGTCACTCAGTGCTGTGCAACCCATCCGGAACGGTAACGGTGCAGAGCCACCGCATCAACTGTGAGAAGATGGAGCCTCCCGTCTGCAAAAACAACCTCCCGGCCCTACGCTAGAATCACACCTGCGGCTGTACCTGGACCTGTCCCTGTACGAACACACATCCCGCACTATACAACAACCAATCCTGTTATGAATCTCACATTAGACACCAGTATATCACACAATACAATGCACCACACCTTTCCTGTGTTAAGTAATAACACCTGCGGGTTTCAACAGTTGTTTTCTTGACTCATTATGTGAGTAGATTGCCAAAAGTTGTCATTTTTACTCAATCTTGGCATAAAAATGCAAAATTTTTCAATCATGCACTGAAGCCAAGTGACAAGAATTTAGAGTATTACTGTTTAAATTTTGAAAATTGCATGAAAATGCATGACCTTCTAGCTTTAATATGCATACTTTCATTCCTACAGGTAGTTGCATGGGCAGCTCCACCGGTCACGTTGTGTCATTTTCGGGTGCAGCTCTGAAGCTGAGAGCTGCTTGCTCCTATTTGCTGCTTCGCTCAGGAGGGGTGGAGCTAGTGTTGCATACAGCTGCCTGTCAAAGCTTGCCCAATCAGATCTGCATGAAGAGTCTGGAGCTGAGGGAGGGTGGGATGAGTGTGGTGCTACATGACATGAAGGTTGATACACTGCAAAAGCATGCATAGTGCATGCAAAGTTCACTAAGTTATCAGAGAGGGTCAACAATTTGTCTGTATTGCAGGTGACTGTGGGCGGTGTGATTACCGCTGTCCCATTCAGGAGTGACTGTGACAAAAATTAGTGCAATACTGCACCAGCTGAGATCAGAGCAGCATGGATTCACACTCGCCTTCACTCCCCACAGCAATGAGTTCATGGTCAATATGGACATCGCCGTGAAATCCAACACCACTGGCTTATGTGGTAAATACACTTCCTTTAAGCTTACGACTAGTTTTTTGAGTTTGATTGCTTAGGAGAGTATAAGTCTGCCTGTATCATGTTGTGTGCTATTCAAAATTAATTATTCTAAATTTCATTTACATTTCTAAAAAATATTTAAGATTGCATGCAAAATGATCAAATTCAAATTTGAAGAATTATGAAATAGGTATGAAACGAAATTCATATACAGTGGGGCAAAAAAGTATTTAGTCAGCCACCAATTGTGCAAGTTCTCCCACTTAAAAAGATGAGAGAGGCCTGTAATTTTCATCATAGGTATACCTCAACTATGAGAGACAAAATGAGAAAAAAAAATCCAGAAAATCACATTGGAGGATTTTTAAAGAATTAATTGGTAAATTCCTCGGTAAAATAAGTATTTGGTCACCTACAAACAAGCAAGATTTCTGGCTCTCACAGACCTGTAACTTCTTCTTTAAGAGGCTCCTCTGTCCTCCACTCGTTACCTGTATTAATGGCATCTGTTTGAACTCGTTATCAGTATAAAAGACACCTGTCCACAACCTCAAACAGTCACACTCCAAACTCCACCATGGCCAAGACCAAAGAGCTGTCAAAGGACACCAGAAACAAAATTGTAGACCTGCACCAGGCTGGGAAGACTGAATCTGCAATAGGTAAGCAGCTTGGTGTGAAGAAATCAACTGTGGGAGCAATTATTAGAAAATGGAAGACATACAAGACCACTGATAATCTCCCTCGATCTGGGGCTCCACGCAAGATCTCACCCCGTGGGGTCAAAATGATCACAAGAACTGTGAGCAAAAATCCCAGAACCACACGGGGGACCTAGTGAATGACCTGCAGAGAGCTGGGAC
>JADLZM010018659.1:994845-1030006 GCA_018148995.1 Sinocyclocheilus maitianheensis | reverse complement strand
AGAGGCTCTCTCCTCTGTCAGGTTTCTCACCTAAGTAAAAACATAGATTACTGGTTTCTTTAACAAGAGCCTATCTCAATCTGCAGAATATATATATATATATATATATATATAATACTGTATTATATATAATGTGTTAAAAATATATACACACACACAGTAGATATTCATTTTAATATTTAAATGTTTCTTCGAATGTTTAATTTTAATTAATTAATTAATAATTTATTTAAAAACGAATAAATGCCGAATTTCTTTGAACTGCAGATCCTCTTTTTCTGTTTTTCATTCTAATTTAAAGTCCAATTCAACATCCTGTGGGGTGTGGCATTCCATGAAACACCTGAATCGAAATAGAGCCATTTTTTACACTTTCCTAACCTCCCATACAATTTTTCCCAACCACCCATAGCGTATGTGTGTGATGTCCATAACTTTGCCCATCTCTGTCTCAGGTTCCTGCTCTGATGATCAGACAGGTCTAGTGTTATCTGATGGCCGTGTGACCACAGACCCTGTCGTGTATCTGAAGGGATGGGCTCTGGGCGAGTGTGTCCGGCATCAGGAGGTTCAGTCGTGTGCCGCGGGGGTGACGGAGGGCCTGACGGAGGGCCCGGGACTCAAATGTGTTGAGTTCTGAGGAGTTCAGACGCTGTCACGCGCTGGTCCCCCCCACAGGACTATGTGCAGATCTGCCGGACCGTGGCCTGCCAGCCTAATGCTGTGTGTGACCTTGTTACCGCGTACAGCAGCGTGTGCCGTCAGCAGGGGAGTGTGTGTGGACTGGAGGACGCCCACCCTCTGCCGTGAGTCTTCTGTGATGAATGAGTCATGAAGTGAAGCCGCGAGGACCCTGCGTGTCTCAGTTCAGTGAGATTGTGCTACTTTGATCAGCGTGCCTGAGAAAGAACAAACGGGAGTTACTACAGATCTGTGTGCTGTAATGGAAGTCTCAAGGTTGAAAGAAAGTTAAATTGGAAGCATACATCATATAGCATACAGTGGCTGGTATTATGGAATAGTTGCCCCAAAATGAAAATGATGGCATTATTTAATCACCCTCATGTCGTTCAAAGCCTTGCTGTTACAACCACAAAAAGAGACATACATTTGCTATCTTGCCATCCAAAAGCAGTTCATAGTGACCAAACTCCAAAAAGGACAATAAAATACTGTACAAGTACTACAAAAGAAGTCTTCTGAAGATATACCATAGATTTTTGTGATAAAAAAGACTTTTAACGATATTTTTAGTCATTAATCACTGATAATCTTCATCTCTGTTAAATCAGTATTATTTCTATACTACTATATAGTTTTTATTAATAATTTGAATTAGCTTTTATTTTAATTTATATAGATTTTTTTATGTAATTTAAAAAGTTTTGTGATTGTCCATTTTTAAATATTATTTTTAATATTTTGCTTACATTTTTATTTCTGTTTTAGTTTTATTAATTTTAGTACTTAATCTTAGCTAAAAAAATTTAATGGGTTCGTTTTAGTTTACAATAACACTGCTCTTTAGATTAAAAAAGAAAAAAAAAATAGAATTAGAAAATTAAATATATATATATTTAAATTAAAATAAAAAACTAATAAAGAATTAATTAAACATTTTAAGATAAAATAATCCTTTCAAATAAAAAATAAATGTTGTGTTTCATGGAGAAAAAAACAGCATGTTTGAAACAACATGAAGGTGAGTATTTAGTGATCAGAATTTGAGATCATCTAAATTTATCCCCTTATGGTGTTCAGTTCATCATTGTACATTATTAAAGGTCTCATGAAAATGTAAGACCTTTCTCCACCTCCATTTCTCCAATTTTCCTTTCTGCGATTACACAAGTCACATGACATGATATCCAAACATTTATTCTGGACAAAATCAAATCTCTCCCCACGTTCTTACAGTATATTCTCGTTTTTAACTGGAAAATGTTGCATTAACAGACTTAAAAATGTTGTTAATGGCATTTTATGTCATTAAGACTTTTGTGTTCTACTTGAATACACTTGATTTACTTGAATTTCCCATTGTATTTTCTGTGCGTAGCCATGTCATGCTCAGACTCAATGGAATACGCTGCGTGTCGAACCGGATGTTTGGAGCAGTGCGGACGGAGCCAGTTCAGTCCTGGTGACATGATGGGTGATGGTTTAATGAAGGACAATGGATCAGTGTGCTTGAACACTCCCACAGAAGGCTGTTTCTGCCCTGAAGGGTCCGTGTTAATGGGAGATAAGTGTGCAAGCAAAGAGACCTGCAGCCAGTGTGTGGACCACCATGGGAAAACCCACAAAGTATATTGATTTTACCATTTATTAAACATCACGCCTTTATGATATTGCTATTGCCACCACTTTATAAAACCGTCTCTGTCAGTCTCATGATCCTGGTGTGTGTGTGTTTCAGTTTATGGAAAGCCGGAATCCTGAGGAAAACCCCTGTCTTCTGATTTATCGTGATTAATCAATTTGACAGCTGTTATTTTAAAAATACTTATTTCATACGCCTGACTTTTTTTTAATGGTTAAACGAAATGTTAGCCATCAGTAATTAATGGAAATTAGAAAACTTATACAATTTAACAACAATTGATTAAGCATTGCCCTGCACCAATGCTAAAGGTAAAGACACAATGTGTGTACATTCTCTCTCACTATCACTCTCGTGCACTACACGATTAACAGCCCCATTTCTTGAAGTGGTTTCTCAGTGTGTGTTGTCATGGCAACTGTTGCTGTGTAACAAAAATTAAATTTTTTGGGCCCTACAAAGATGTAATGTTTTCCCAAATTCTGTGGATTCTGATTTTTCTAGATTCTTTTTAATATTCTTTTTGTGCTTCAGCCCCAGAGTGTGGACAATGTGAGGTTCTTCGGGAGAAGACGGGACCTAAGTGCTGCCCTGAATATGAGTGTGGTGAGCTGAGAACATAAAACTTTAATAATGTACGACATTTTTACAATAATAGAGCCCTATGAGTTTTTATGTGAGCTGAGAACACACATCTAACACAGAGAATACAAAAATAATGTGCATTTATACATTTAACGTATCCATAATGGACATTCTACTCATATATTATATATATATATATATATGTATATAAAACCGTGCCACACAGAGACGCAGAATATGCAGACTTCATATTTAAATAGCAGTCTTTTTGGGCTTTAAATGTGAATTTAACTGTAAATTCAACTTTTATGACTGGATTCCGCAATTACACCCACCTGTTCTGAGACATGAAAACCATTGGGCCTTAGATATGTGATGCTTTTACCACTCATACTCACAGATATGATACACTTGATGGCTCTACCACATTATAGTGTTGTTAATCTACTGTGTGTGTCTATAGTGTGTGACCCGAACTGTAAGCGGTCAGATTCCCCTCACTACGCTCACGGGCTCAGTGTCGTCCTCACAAACCCAGGAGATTGTCTGCCAGTTTACCAGTGTGGTGAGAGCACACACACACACACACACACACACACACACACACACTCTCTTGTTAATTTCACAAAGATGGTTTTCAATCACATCAATCTCTTTCACCGCCCTCACTCAGTTTGCAAAAAGGATCTGTGCCCTGTGACAACAAAACCATCCTGCCCTGCATACAAGAAGCTGTTGGTCACACCGTCGGAGTGCTGCGATTCATACATATGTGTGTGTGACTGTCAAAACATCACTCGCACCTGCCCCCCGGGTTACATCACGAAGACCACCGCCAATGATTGCGACTGCATAGAGGTCACCTACACGCCCGATAAGGTTGGCACGCTTTTGCGCTCTCGCTGCGCATGTGTTATTCACTTGCCCTTGCATCTCCATGTCCTAATGAGTGTACTCTGCAATCAGCATGTAATCGACTATTTATATGTGCAGGTGTGTGTGGTGGACATGGTGAACGCTATGGTCTACCAGGTGGGCAGCAGGTGGGAAGAGAAGTGTGAAACCTGCACCTGCACGGAGCAAGCAGACAGACAGACCGGCCTGCACATAAAAAAAACTATGATGGAAAGTTTGGTAACACTTTACTAAAAGCCTTTATGTATAATGCATTATAAAGGGTTATTGAATTCTAATTATTCATAATGTGCATTGTAAGACATTATATTTAGTCGTAAATAATAATAAAAAAAAATTTATAACACTTACCAATTTATTGTTGCACTGTGTTTTAAATTTTTTTTTATTATTATTTACGACTAAATATAATGTCTTACAATGCACATTATGAATAATTAGAATTCAATAACCCTTTATAATGCATTATACATAAAGGCTTTAAGTAATGTGTTACCAAAAGTTTTTATTAATATTTTTTAACTCCGCGTCCTCAAATTAGATAATATATTTTTAAAATTCAAGATACAGAGCTGCATATTAATTTGTGAACACTGAATATATTATAAAGATCACAACAAGTCACTTTAAAAGATGATATGTAGTGGCATTTACAATGCATTTAAATTCTGTATTGTGACATACTTTATGAATATTCATCCGATTTCATCAGTTTCAGGCTATGATATTATGACTGATTTTTCATAAAGCATGCAACATTATTATGCATACTTTCATAAGGGATTTGAACTAACTCCTAACTTCAAGTATTACATTTTTCTGCACTTATGTATGCACAAAAAAACATTTAAAGTGGTTTCATTCAAATTCGCAATGAAATGGAAGTAAAGACAGATATTTTCTTTCATATCGTGTCATGCATCCAAGTGAAATGGATTATTTGAAAACAAAAAAATGAAGGGTGGGGACTTGGTTCTATCCATCGGTTGTTTAGTGGATTTTGAGATGTGCATGTTGCACTCAAAAATGGGATAAATATGTAAGAACGAGACCGGGTTTAAGCGGAATGAATGATTAGAGAAATCCAACATGCATCACCAGAGAGAAGTTTTTTATGAGAAGATTGAGTTATTTTGATTTGACATTAAGAAACAAGTTTAAAAAAATAAGAATATTCATGTACGAATCATTCACAATAAGAACAATAACATGCATTTAGAAAACAAGACACGGTGAACTTCAATTTCATGCTGACTTTAAGGCAAGTCAGTCAATTTGGTGGTCTATTTCCAGTCATGCAAGTTTAACTTTACTAAACAACCTGAATGGAAAAGAACAAAAATCTTATGCTTAAATAACATATTTCAAATCAGGAATAAAATCTGGCAACAATCATATCGTGCTGCTTTGTAATCACACAAAACAACTATATTTTTCAGTCTGCTCCAGCTAATGCATATGCAGATTCAAGAGTAAACAAACAGTCCATACTTTTATGAGAAAGTCGACTGGCTCTTTTCATTACAATGCAACATAGAAAGTGTTATAATTTCTCACATTATTTTCTATACAAGTGGACCGTCTCCATATATAATGTCTCTTATAATACCTCAAATTATGCAGGATGTTGGATGGTGAGCTATTATTTCTTTTTAGATTTACAAAAAAAAGGGGTTATTTATACATAAATTGATTCCCATATAGTGACCAAATATGATGAACTCTTTTTGATTGTGTCAGTAATTAACCACCTGACAACCACCAAGAACATCGTAGCAACCAAATACCCGGCCAGCTACTCGCAAAAGTATTTTGTTCAGTAAATGTACAAATCTAATCTAATTTCCCTCACCCCTTGGTCATATAAACAAGAGGAAACAATTTAAAAGTGAAGAAAAGCTATTACATTATGATGAAAGGCGCAAATAGGTTTTCTCTTACAATAACAGGCAGTGATGAATCATGCACAGTAAGCGAGGGGACATTTATTTATGATTTCACATTGATTTTGTGTATGCAGGGAACCACATACTCTCACTCAGAGGGTGAGTGCTGCGGTCACTGCCGTAAATCCAGCTGTGTGGAAGGAGGACGTTTGAGACAGGCAAGTATTTAGTGTCTTTTTCCTTTTACATGCAGGTTGCAGAGCAGTGGGTGTCTCCGCAGGACAGATGTGTGTGGAGCGAATGTGTACAGGTCAATGAGGAAGTGTTCATCCAGCATACAAACGTGTCCTGCCACCTCATGGACACGCCAACCTGTCCACTGGGCACAGAGCTCCAGTGCAATACAGTAGAAGACTGCTGCCCGACCTGCCACTGCGGTACAAACAGCTTCACACACACAACTAACACAGAATAATAACTTAATGTCACACATACCAATGATCAATGAACTGATCGAATTTACATCTTATATTTTCATGACCTGCAATGAATTCATATTTTACAATACTTTATATATTTTTTAACAATTTAATATTTTTAACTGTGTTTTTATTTGTACTATTTTAAATTTTAACATTTAATATAATTGATATTTTAATATTTATTAAAATACGACAATGCCATTTTCTTTGCATGTTTGTGGCAAAAAAGCAAAATATTAGGAATTCACTCTTAAAAGGAAATAACTCATCTGAAGAGTTAAATCTTTGCCGTAATCGCTATTCCTTTAGGTAAGTGTTGCATGATCATCTAAATCTTAATTTAGATGCCAACAATTAGATATACACAATTGGTTAATGTAACAATACAGTGATATAAATATATAGCTATTATATGAGCTCTTTCAGTTTGATATTTTATAAAGAATTATAAGATTTTCCTTAAAGAAGTCTTTTTAAAAATGTCCATTAATAAAATAAATTCTGACTAAAGCTGATGAGTTTTAATAGTAGTAAAAACTATAACTCGCCAAATCCCATTTGGTGTTTGAAGTGTTCATTTTGGAGCCTGCACACACACTGCTCGTACACCGCTGCTCTCTGTCATCGTAGACACTAATGTGCTTTTTTTTTTCTTCTGCAGTTGCAATGGATGTCTGCGTGCTGAATCAAACTGTTACTGCGGTAAAGACGTAGAGTTAACATACAGAATACTAATGGGCCGTGTGCAGATGTCTTGGGGCATAACAGATTGACTTTGGGGTGTCTTGCTCTGTGTGTGTGTGTGTGTGTGTGTGTGTGTGTGAGTAGGCTGGAGAGCGAGTGAGGGTGGATGTGTGCACACACTGCGAGTGTGTGAGAGAGAAGAGGAGTTATCGGCTCTCTTGCAGGAAGATGAGCTGCTCCCCCTGCAAAAAATGACAATTCTCTCATCATTTACTCAAGCTCATGTCGTTTAAAACCCGTATGACTTTCTTTCATCCACAGAGCACAAAAGCAGATGTCTTGCCCATGTATGAAAACGTCCAAGCTGCTTTTGCATGCAATGAAAATGCAATAACAGGAGCATAACTTTTAAAAAGCAGCTCTTCGATTTCATTCACATTTTTATGTTGGATATGCTGCACTTAGATGTGTCAGGTTTTGACGTCCATAAAGCCAAAAGCTTCTCAAACGCCTTTTGAATAAGAAAATAAGAGAAAGACAGTCATTAAATATGACATGAGGATAAGTAAATGATGA
Source organism: Sinocyclocheilus maitianheensis (assembly GCA_018148995.1). Classification (NCBI taxonomy): domain Eukaryota; kingdom Metazoa; phylum Chordata; class Actinopteri; order Cypriniformes; family Cyprinidae; genus Sinocyclocheilus; species Sinocyclocheilus maitianheensis. The sequence continues at coordinate 1,022,555 of JADLZM010018659.1, read as the reverse complement.
CAGAATCTTCATTTCTATGGAAACAGCCTCTAAAAGAACTGTCAGCTCTATATGTATGAGTACAGTCATATGTGTGCTTGGTTTTGTAGGGATATACACTGGAGCCGATACCTAATGCTTGCTGCGGACGTTGTGTAGCAACTGCATGTAGCATCCGACGACCTGACGGACTGCTGGTCAATCTGAAAGTAATAAATATGTGCAGACACAGTCATGAGTCACAATAGCCAGAATAGACAGTGTGGAAGACGCAGGTTTGAATCCACCCTTCTCTCACCACTTACTACCTCTACGTGCCAGTGAACATGGTTAATGGCCAAGAAAATAAAAAGCCATATGTTTCAAACATTGCAAATGCACCCATGAAGTATATACACAACCATTTAAAATAAATAACTTTTACTGAACATGGACCCATTGAATTTATCAAAAGTGACAGTAAAGACATTTATAATGTTACAAAATATTTCTATTTCAAATAAACACTGTTATATGGAACTTTCTATTTTGAAAAAAATTATAATAATAATAATCAGAAATGTTTCTTTCAGCAAATCAGCATATTAGTATGATTTCGGAAGGATCATGTGACACTCAAACCTGGAGTAATGAAGCTGAAAATTCAGCTTTGCATCACAGGAATAAAATATATTTTGAAATATATTCAAATAGAAAACAGTTATTTTAAATTGTAATAACATTTCACTATATTACCGTTTTTACTGCATGTTTGATCAAATAAAGGTAGCCTTTGTGAGAAAAGAGATTTCTTTCAAAAATATTTTATATCAACCCCAAACGTAAGAACAGTAGTCTATATTAGGCCATTGCTTGTCAATCATTGAAGAAAACTAAAATTCAGAAAGTGAAGTGATCTGCAGGCTAAATTTAAAAATCAACTATTAACGCTTGAGGAGTCGTATGAAACTATCTTCCGCTGTGAGCCAGTAGTTCAAGACCCCTGCTTTAGATGCTCCAGATGTTCTATTGATTTTCAGATAGATAGTGTCATAAATCTGTACATATTTGTGTGTGTTCAGGCAAATGCAACGCGTACAGATGGCTGCACTAAACACACATGCAGTGTGAATAAAGATGAAGAACTGGTGCTGGAGACGCTTGTGACAACAAGTTTGTGACCGCAAACGCTGTCTGGAACATGGGGTACACACACTTTACTTTCCTAATCCTAGAACAACATTGCAATTGCATGGCAAACCCTATTCCTAATCCTAAATCTGCCAAACCTTAAACACCGATCCAGAAACATATTCTATTTCTAATAAACTACATTTATTGTGCCGCACAATAATGAAAGTGAAACAATGTATTCTTTATCCACAGGGTAAAATAAGCCAGATTGGAGACACCTGCTGTGAGATGTGTAAGAACAACCACCAAAACCATTCCTCATACATCCTGCTCAGTTTATAAACTCCATCCTATGGGTGCACGATTAATCGTAATAAAACCAAAATTGTGATATGGACATGTATGCACATGTGTTAAAGAGTGAAGCACGTCACTGTGTTCATCTACATGTCCGGTGTTTTTTAGCATCTCAGAGCTTCTCAGTTCGCTGTAAATGCTGTACCACACAAACTTCAGTTTTGAGAAGAGTTTGAGTCGCCCACTTTAACTTCCTAGATTTGTTATGAAATGCTCATCAATAAAAGAGACGCTTTAAGTTAAATACAGTTAAACACAAATCAGAGGCTCCCCACTGTTTTACGTCAAAATAAAATTTTGATGGTTTAAACATTTGAAAATTAAGAAATTAAGATACAGATGTTAGTATTGCAATTCTAGTTGTAATATAAAATAAAATCTTTATATTTTTTCTTAAATACTGTTTTTTATTTTACAGTGAAATATTACAAGAATAATATTTATTTTATTATTTAGTTATTTTTAGATGTTGTTGTTGTTATTGTGTAGTAATATTGATATATGATCACATTTTGGCCAAATTTTGCACATAAAAAATAGACACATCAATCCTGGATTCATCGCAATTTTTATCAGAAAAAAAAATAATACTGCATTTCTCCCTTAAATCATGCAGCCCTACTCCATCCCACTGCTCTGAACATGATGTGTGCATATGTCTGTTTAGGTACTGAGCCAGAGTGCAGAAGGACTGTGGGTTTGCTGAATTACATTAGAGTGGATGACTGCCAATCAGAAGAAAAGATAGAACTCACTTACTGCAAAGTAAGTCGATGCATTTTTATGCTTTATTGCAACAATACCATGAAGCTATGTACATATTATTTATCTGTCTTTTTCTCTCACCCACAGGGAAAGTGTGGCAGCAAGTCTATGTACTCCCTGGACAAGCACAAGGTCGAGAGCGAGTGTGTGTGTTGCTCATCTACAGGCACGGTGCCCATGAATGTTCCCCTGCACTGCGCTAACGGCACACAAACACACCACCAAGTCCTCGCCGTCACCGGCTTCGACTGCATGTCCCACGCTTGTCCGACCAACTGAAAGCAGACACCTGATAAAATAACATACAAGTGAAAAACTGCTACAAAACACTTTCATATATGCATCTACAGCCGGTATGATTCTCAGTGGGGTTTTTAACCACTGATAATTGAGCACTTAATCATTCATTTCTGTTTTTATTTCTACGTATAAATAATTAAGACACATCATTAATCAATAAACAGTAATTTCTGATTACTGCTCTGCCATTTTGCCACTAAACAACCTTTCTATACAAATATATTCTTCATCATGCACAACTATTGTGTGGTTGTAGTTTATGGGTGTTTAATAGACTGACCTACAATAAAGAACACGGCTAAACAAGTACTCGACTTGTGCTACTCGGTGGTGCTCTGGACACTTGAACTCATTTGTGTGAGCGTTCGTGTGCACGGAGACTACTGGTCAGTCAATTAGTTGTGAAGGGTGTTGAAGGGTACAATTCACACACGAGTCGCACATGAAATACTTGTCGGCCTCATGAAATATTGAGTAATATCAAGAACAAACACTACATTTATGACATTTCTGCATATTTCCACACATCTGTGGTTCTATGACATTATCACTTCCAACAGGGTTCAAATAATATTTGATTAAAATGCTTTGGGTTTGTAACTAAATGATAACACGAATAACTTGTTGTGTGCAGAAAAGGATTAATCTCAATTCCAGCTGCCATGACCTTAATAATAACTGTACAATCATCTGGAAATCATGTTGGAAAGTATGTTCATTAAACATGGCGAGTCACTGCATTATTATGATGTGTTTTGAAGGTAATTATGAAAGTGCATGACTAGTCCATGCATTCTCTGATGGGATTTAATACACTATTAGTGATCAGATCGCTCAAATTGTTGGCTAAATGATTGCTTTAGTTTTCTCATTTACAACCATTTAATGTTCTCTCTTAAATGAACTGATTAAGCAATGTAAAATACGCATAAGTGAGTGTTGCTAAGGTAGTGGTTGTTTAATGGTTAAGTCTCTGAGCTGCTAACACATAGCAGGTTCAGTTCTGTAAAGATATGACCCAAGAAAATGTCAGTGTGCTCTTAAACAAAGCACATAACTCCAAGTTTATCCAAGCAGACAATAGGCTACAAATGAGTTTGGACATAAAAAAGAATAAGATAAATAGGGACAATTACTGACCCAGTTTAAATGTCAACAGCCTTTAGTATATCATAACTTTATCTTTATAGACAATGGATTCACTATTAAAATGTATAATGACATTTAGTTATATTTCATTAATAAAATTATTCAATATTGTTTCATTATATAATGCATATAGCAATAGTTCACCAAAAATGAAACTTCTGTCATCATTTACTCACCCTCATGTCTTTCAACACCATATGAATTTCCATAAACACAATGTAACTGCATTTCAAGGTTCTCTTTCCCATACAATGAATGTAAAAGGTGACCAGGGCTGCCAAGCTCTAAAAGAGACAATAAAGCATCATACGTGTCATAAAAGTAGTCCATACGACTCATGCGCTATATTCCGTATTCCTCTACAGCACATGTGTCAAACTCAAACTCAATTATATAGCCTATGCAAGAGCGCATCAAATGCCTGAGTGTTCTGCGGATATGCCAAAGAATGTAAATCAGTATTTACATAGCATAACAGTAATAAAAGTATCTGTTTCGCACATGTCCCGCATTGTCCCGTAAAATCACATCTACTGTCCTGCAACAGATCTATAGCCAGGTGGTCACCCTAGCATAGAGTAATAAAATATTAATTGCTAATTTAAATCAGTACATTTTAAAGAAAACAATACATTACAAAAATGAAAAGAAGCCGTTTTAGTTTATGCAGTAGTCAGTGGTTTAGTAATTCTGGATCAGTCAGGTCAAGGTAGCTCATTTAGTGGTCTTTTGGCGTCCCCTTGTATTCCTGTTTGGTATCGCAGATTGACTTGTGCAATTTTTTTTATTAAAAGTGCTTTAAACTACTAAATGTAATGACATTTTTCTCAAGTATCATGTAAATACATATGGATATATCTTATTTATACAGTTCTGTATAGAGTACAAATGCACAAATCTATACATAAATCTACTGTTCCAGATTCATACACATTATTTTTTGTTAAGTCTTACTATTTAAATGTTTTTTTCTGTTCTCATGTCAGATGTGTATGTATGTATGTATGTATGTTTGTATGCATGTATGTAACAGGAGCACCTGGTAAAAAAAAACAAATTCCTAGTGTGTTTGCGCACACCTGGCGAATAAAGCTAATTCTGATTCTGATTCTGAAATGTTCATTTTCTGTGAAGCTGCTTCACAACAGTGTACCATGAAAAGTGTTATACAAATAAATGTGAATTGAATTGCAAACAATTATTAATTTATTAATGTATTTATTTATTGTGGCACTATATACATTCATTGCGAATTTAGAAAATTAAAAAGTACTATTTTTAGTACTTTAGTTTGTATTTATTTATTTTTGGGTGGGGGGAGTGGGGTTGAGTACCACCACTTCTTTTTTTTCTACTACACGCATTGATTGCGTATCATATGCACGGCAAAGTCCATTTCTGCGTATAAGTCGCATGCCAAATAGAAACAGAAAATCGTGCTATTGATACGCATTTTCATGAGACTGGGCTCATTTGTTTTGTTAAATGCCATATCTGTCACACGTTCTTAGCAGCTCACAATTATTTGTTGCGCCATAAATGTAACAAAAAAGTTTTTAACAAAGTTAATGTAATGACTTGTGTTTGATGATACTTGTCTTTATTATTTACTTTGATTTATAGAGTAATTTGGATTTCTTAACCTGATAAATTGAAATGATTTATGTTCAAATAACACAGAGCAATTACATATATTTTTTACATCTATGCAAATGTATATGCAATATTTGTAACTTAAGTAATAATAAAATAAAGAGACAGTTATTTAACAATATTTTAAGGAATAGTAACATTTGTACAGTCTTACAGTTACAACCGGCCCTTTGATGGCAACCATAAGGTTGAAGTGGCCCTCAGTGAAAATAAGTTTCACACCCCTGCTCTACATCGTTCAAAAAATATTTGCATATGCATATTCAAATAGGGTGCATGAAGACGACTTTATGCCACAAGTAGGTTCCCACGTGTTCTATAGTATATAGTGTGCAAAAAGCAGTACATAAAATATGTAGCATGCCTGAATATGCAGTATTTGAATAATAGTAGGTGAGTAATACATGGATGACGTTAGAATTCTGCACCTGCTAGCCCATACCTGTCAGGGATCTGGAAGGAGGACCCAATTGCAGTGAGTGTAACAAGGGTTTATTGACAAAACAGATCAATACAAAAGGGTTGTGAGGTGGACAGGTGATACCACAACAGGAACACAAACAGATAGCTAGGGAAGGCCACTGGAACAGCCTCAGACATCAACTGGCAGAATACTATAGCAGAGGTGGCAAGACCAGGCCAGGAGAGAGACCAGAGCAAGGCACCAGAGAGCTGAGCTCAGATACTTGTTGACCATAAACTCTGAAGCACCCCCAGACACCAGGCAAGGGAACCAGTGGACAGGAACTCTAACACCACAACAAGACAAAGCATAGCTCCACAGAAACACAAATTACTCCAAGACAGGCAAGAGAATAAACAAAAGGACTAAATATTATTATTAAGTAACCAACACAAATAACCAAAAAAAAAAGAACAAAAGATCAGGACTAAGAGAACTAAATGAATACTAAATTAAAGGCAAAAAGGTCAAAAACAGACCGCATACAAAAACAAGGAGCAAGACAAAAACATAGAATTACAAGAGACAAGACTAGGGCAAGACTAGAGCACAAGAACAAACCGACAGGAAGACAGGAACACATAATCAGCCATATACAGGGACAGGGACAGGGACAGGGACAGGGACAGGGACAGGGACAGGGACAGGGACAGGGACAGGGACAGGGACAGGGAGGGAAAGAATGACCACGAACCAGCAAAGACAATAGGGCAAGTGGCACTATAAATAGGGAGGAAATCACACAAGGAACAGGTGAGCGCAATTACACTAACAAGGACTCAGTGAGGGCTAACAAGAGGGTGTGGTAATGAGGAAACCAGGAGGAGGGGCTAAAGCACATGGCTGAGAAAAACAAACAACTAGGCCATGTGCTGACAAGACAACAGACACAAGAAACAAAACACAAGACAACCAGAGTGTCAGGGCAAAACCCTGACAATACCACAGAGAGCCATATGAACCAATGAGCTGTCAGATTTAAAAAAGTCAAGTGTTTTAAGTACCAAGAATTTTTTTTCTCTTTTAAAGTAAATTATTTTCACAGTTAAAACAATAACGGGTCAAAGGGTGATATTCAAGATGACCTTAAAGGGACCTTACTTGACCCCTGGGGGGTCCGTGAAGCTTCTGCAGAGGGTCCATTGAGAAGATGCACATAATTCAAGATTGCCACTTTTAAAAAGTGATTGAAACTCTGATTCTGCCTAATGTTTGGAACGACATGAGGGTGAGTAAATGATGACAGTATTTTCATTCCTTTCTAACTAATGCTTGGTCATAAAACATAATTTATTTTTATGTTTTAAAATATTTTCCACTGTTAGTTTGTAATAATTAGTATTATGCATTTAGCGTCTGTTTGTGAGAGATATGCCTGCCTTGTGTGTGTGTGTGTGTGTGTGAGAGAGGGGGGGTTGTGTCAGCTGTCACTGTTCTCTTGGTGCACGCGCGATGGAAGTTTGAGCGTCTCGAGCGCTCCACGGAATTAACGGCAGCAGCACCAGCGCGTTAAGCTGCGCGGGGCCGCGAGCGGATTGTCCACCATATCACCGGGAACATGAAGATGGCACTGAACAGGTCGCCCTCTGCCACGGGTGAGTACCAGTCCTAGCACTCCGGTGGATGCTGTTTGTTGATGCTGTTGTTTGTGTGCGAGTGCAGTGGATTCTCTGAGCCAAAGGGAAAATGCATTTGCTGTATGTCTGTGCAATTGGCACTTGAATAAATTGGCTTGTTTGGTTATCGTTTTATATTCAACTGTTGCAAATGCATGCATGTTATTTCACGTACTCATGCATTTATAGTCCATTAGTCTGATGTGGTGAAAACTGAACATTTGAGTGGCACCAAACTGGTCGTTGATGTTAATTGTAATGAGGCGCACGCCATTATTTGCCCCTTCAGACGGGCTGTCACACTTTAACACTCGTTAACGTTGTAACTAATTGTGTTAGAATTCATCCTTTGCTTTGGAAAACAATGAGAGGGCTCAGTATGTCGGAGGGGGTTTGTATAATTAGCTGGGACAATAAGCTGGAGCTATTTCAAGCGCAATCTGACGCCATGTGTTGTTTTCTCATAACAATCAAACACACTTTATGATCTTTTTTCTCTTTTGACATTGACGACAGAATGGAAACTGTGATTTCATATGAAAGCACTGGGAAATAAATGCACAAATAGACTGTGGAGCGATGCATGGTTTGGTCAGGTGGTGTAAATGCGCTTATAGCTTTCTCTAAGAGTCATGAATCCCTGTGTTTGTTTACCTGAAGGCATGAGGCATATTTAAGTGAGGCGTTAGTCAGGTGTGAGAATATTTAGAAAGACTAGAGGTGTAAGTGCCGCTGTTTGCGTGATCAGAGTCAGCATTGCGTTGAGGCACAGCCTTCAATTATGTCGCTGTCCTTGGTGCTGAAAGGTTTATAGTCTCTACTTTTAAATGGATGCATTCTCTCTCTCTCTCTCTCTCTCTCTCTCTCTCTCTCTCTCTCTCTCTCTCTCTCTCTCTCTCTCTCTCTCTCTCTCTCTCTCTCTCTCTCTCTCTCTCTCTCAGTTCCATTTCAGTTTCAAGCAATTTATTGGCATGATTGTTTTGCATGCAATATTGTCAAAGCACACACAAAGAAACTGACATAAGAGAAAAATGCCATAACAGAAGACTTTCAGTAAGATATTATTAGACATCAAAATTAACCTGTGAATATCTCTATCTAACAGAAAATTGGAATGGGGCCCCTGAGCGCATGCGCGTTTCTGCCGTGAAGAGTGAGTCCTCTTCAATGCAGAGCGAGAAACTCCGCTGTCTTGCCCAAGATATCTCTGAACTGGGCCAGCAGGGCACGGCCAGCTGCGGGCATGATGCCAACGACATTGCTGAGGACACGGTGCGTGATTTCTGTTATCTAATGCAGGCTTTAAGAGGAAATGTTGTTTATTATCAAAGACTGACATTATTGCATTAAATAATGGTTCTGGTTAGATCATATTAAAATATTTGCATTGCATATGTTATGTTCAATTCAATTCAATTCTGCAAATTGAACTGCAAATAAACTTTAATTGAATCTTGAATTATGTGCATCTTCTCAATGGACCCTCTGCAGAAGCTTCACGGACCCCCCAGGGGTCAAGTAAGGTGACATAAGAAAATGCAGTGATTTTGCAATTGTAAGCTGGTCACACAAAGATTGTGGGTTGGAGTCAGTGGGAAAAATCTCTCTAGATATTGGCATCGACCATTGAAAAATCCATATCACTACTGGACAGTTACAGTCTGAGAATCCATTCACCAGTGGATGAAAACACTTCCCAAGATCCCAACATGCTTTGGTAGAACATTCAAATGCTTTTTTCCAAAATCAAATTAAAGAAATAAGAAATTTAGAATTTGGATTAAGGCATTTTAAATTAAAAATTAAATGAAAAAATCTTATCTGCATAAATTAAATATTTATACTAATTTGTAATGAGTTTTTTTCATGCTTCAGTGGAACTTGCGATGTGTTTTCAATGTATCATATTGGAAAGCATCTACTAAATGGCATCAGTTAAATATTTGCACTAGACGTTCCCATAGCCTGTAGAAATCCCAAGGCATTTTCTTTTAACACAATTCACATTCCAATGAACTTGATTATTATAAAGTTCTTTAACATACAGTAATAATGCTCCCAAGAACAGACAAAGATATGAATTTTTTTTAAATTATTTAAATTATTTTTTTGGTATATTTTGTATTTTTATAATAAAAAAATATTTTATTAATATCTTATTTGTATAAATTAAATATTTATGCATACAGTAAAATGTTGTTGTTGTTTTTTGCTTTACAGTAACAAAAATAGTTTTAATTTTTATTTTTGCTTATGGAATTGGGGTGCAAGTCTGTAATTTCATAATGCAAGAAAAAAAATCACAAAATGTCTTTTTGCAAAATATAAGTTTTCATTTGTTCTTATTTGGGGTAAAATATATTATCTTATCTTGGGGATCTTTTTGTAGTGTGAACAGAATATTATGAAAACCACAATGTCAGCTGACAGTTTTATCAACTAATTTGCAAACCACAGGGACCATCCTAGTTATGCACCTTGCTCAAAAGCAGAATTCGAATCAAACATGAGTATGACAGGAAACGTCCAAAAGCTTTGAACCACCAGCCAATCAGTGGATGACCCAGATCCTCAATTTTTTTGCTCAATTGCCAACTACATGCTATGCAGCTTTGAGAGAGCTCCAGGAATCTGTAATTATAGCTTTCGCTGTACAGCCATGCAGATGTGTCTAGATGTTACAGAGCTGAAGAATGCTTGTGTGTGTTTTCAGGAGGAGCCGGGCCCTGGTCCAGGAGGAGGGCTGTGTTTTGCAGACGGCTGCAGAAGAGTGGACTACGTTCTTGTTTATCACTGCAAGAGACGTCAGTCCCAACACCGCCTCTCTGTTGTCTCTAACGGTAACGTGCCGTCTCAAAGCCACACCCCTTCACGCAGGAGTACGAAGGGCGATATTTTGGAGGCAGTGCTGGAGGCGGGGCTTGCAATGGAACCCGCCAACGAACTACAAGATAAAATTAGAGAGGAATTTGAAAGAGGACTTCAGGAGGAAGGCTTGGAGATTGAACATGACAAAGAGGTTTGTGTTGATGTGTGCATAGTTATGTTCAGACTGCTAAAATACTAGCCAACTGCATACTACGCAGTATACACTAAATACTGTACTGCCTACTATTTTTAGTTCTTAAATATGTAAGAAACAATGCATTATGCAACATTTCAAACAGTAGGATGCTACTGTAAATTGTCATATGATCTGCTTATATCCATACACTACTGTTCAAAAGTTGGTAAGATTTTTTAAAATCTTTTTGAAACTCTTAAAATACAGTAAAAATAAATATTATTACAATTTTAAATAAATGTTTTCTATTTGAATATAATTTAAAATGTCATTTATTCCTGTGATGCAAAGCTGAATTTTCAGCATCATTACTCCAGTCTTCAGTGTCTCATGATCTTTCAGAAATCATTCTAATATGCTGATTTGCTGCTCAAGAAAGAGTTTTGTTGTTGTTGTTGTTGTGAAAAACGTGATACATTTTTTCAGAATTCTTTGATTTAAAGACAGTTCAAAAGAACAGCATTTATTTAAAATAGACTTTACATTATAAACGTTTTTACTGTCACTTTTGATCAATTTAATGCATCGTTGCTGAATAAAAGTATTCATTTCTTTTAATACAATAAATTACTGACCCAAAACATTTGAACAGTAGTGTATGTAATTTCACAAGTGGTGTCAACACAGTTATCATTTTTGGAAATTAAAAGGGGTTGTTTTGCATTTATTTAAAATACATTTTGTGTAAAAGTCCTTAATTCAATCAGTCTGATCAGATAATGAAAATGGTGCTTAAAATAGGCCAAAAATCTGCATATTGCAAAATTAGTGTGAGTAGCATAGTATATTCTGAACATAGCCTGTGTGTGTTCTTGTTTGCCAATGCATGTCTCTATATCATTTTCCTGGCAAACACATTAATGTATCATTGTCTCATGTGTTGAGCCATGAATAATCAGGGATGAGCTCAGTTTTGAGTGTAATACTAACAGAATAAACACAATCAAGAGATTCCCAAGGTGACCTTGGAACTTAAGAATTGAAGACCCAGTTTAGAAAAAGCCCAAACCCTCCCACACCAAGAAAAGTCTATCTTTTTTGAAAGAGGAGCTAGTTTTCATTTTCAAGCAATGCAGCATATTTTAATACTAGTTAACAGATGCCAAAGAGCATTTCTTCACTTTCCTGCAATGCTGCAGTGGTGGCCCCAGCGATATATTTGCGACAGATGCAACTATGGTTGTCACAAGGGATGATCGGTTCCCCCTGCATCATGGATTTTCCCAAGTTGAAGCAGGGAGAGCTTAGTATTTCTGAATAGGAGTAGATTGGTTGACTCATGCAGCTTTTTTCCCCCCAAAAAAGCTTATACTCAAGCAATACCCTCATGAATCCAAATAGAGTTCCTATTATTATGCAGGTTTGAGTACACCTTATGCACGAAGAAACGACTAGATATTTCAACCTAAAAGAAATTATATTTTGCATAATGAAAACAAAGCCTATTTTTAGGACCATTATGATTTTTAGTTTTTGCTTACTTGATAATAATAATGAATAATGCAATGAAAATCATCTGCTTGAACACAGTGTTTTTAATTAATCGGCATACATTACATTGAAAACTAATTCTACCATGTTGTGTACTTGCAAATTATTTTGTAAGTGAAAAACATTATTTTTTGATATTGCATAACTAACTGTAATAGTAAATTAATTCTTAGATGCAAAGGCATTGTTCCTATGTCCGATGTCTGTACAGATCTGAAATTGGCCCCAGGGTTCATTTTAGCATAACGATTGACTGATGAGAGTGAAATCCTGAGTGAAAGCTGTGATGTGGGTGTACGTTTGATTGTTGGTGGTGTGATGGTGGTAGATCAGTTGTGTTATGTTAGTGTGGATTAAATTTGAGTGCTGCTGTCTCTAGCCTAAAGACAGATTATGGTTGATCCTCATTGCCAGAGGTGTTTGTGTTTGATGTGTTTGTGTGTGTGTGTCATTCATCCACGCTGAATAAGACCATTTTAGTAACAGCTGCTTCTTAAACTCTCTCTCTCTCTGTGTATGTGTGTGTGTGTGTGTGTGTGTGTGTGTGTGCACCAATCACCTTATCTTCAACCAAATTTTCAGTTGCATCCTGCAAACCAAATCGACTGTATTATTCATTGGTGCTTTACTCTTAAACTAATTTTCTTTTTCTTTCAAGATGAGAACGGTCCGGTTTACCCGTCTCCATGTTCCCTGGTCCGTTCTCAGTCGTGAGGCAGAACTTCTTAAGATCAGAGTGCCGACTAAAAAGGTGAGTTACTATAAAAGGGAAACAGACACATAAAAAGGCTGCCATTTGAGAATAAAATATAAAGATGTGTCAGAGCGCTGATGCAGTGGGTGATCTGTGAGGCTCATAAAGCTCTCAAGGACCTAGGTTTGAGTCTGGTCTGCATCATGTTCTGATTCCGTTTACCTTTGACTCTCTTTAACAGCCCCATAGAAAAAAAATACAAGGATACCCAATTTACATGCATGCATTTGTCAGAATCTTTAATAAGATATGTTATATGTGTTTTCTGAGAATCAAACCTACAATCTTGTGTTGCTAGTGCATTAAAACTAAAATTCTTCCATTAAAATCAACAATCAACTGTTAGCTCCCGTTAGGACGGTTCCTATTTTGGTGACTTTTTAAATTTTTTTATTCATATTTGTATTCAGCAAGGATGCATTAAATTGACCAAAGTGATTGTAAAGACATTCGAATGCTTCTATTTCAAATAAATTGTTTTGAACTTAAAGTATCACTGTTTGCACAAAAATATTAAGCAGCACAACTGTTTTCATCATTGATAATAATAAGAAATGTTTCTTGAGCAGCAAATCAGCATATCAGAATGATATCCAAAGGATCATGTGACACTGAAGACTGGAGAAATGATGCTGAAAATTCAGTGTTTGCATCAAAAGAATAAATTACATTTAAAAAAATATTTTATATACACGTATGTATAATAAGTATGACCTGACATTTTACTCCAGTGTTTTACTGGTACAGATTGCACTGACAAATAAACTAATGCCAATGCTTAGAAACAGTTCTGTTCAAATGAGAGCCCAATGTGTCAATCCGAGCTGTTCAGAGACTCAACAGTCACTCCAAATGTGGACACTGGCACAGCCCATGAGTGTCATGTTTTTGGTGTTAAGAGCTTTGGCTCCATGACGATCTTTGTAAGTGCTCTGGGTTGGCGCGGTCTAAGAGCAGTTGTAATGCCAAAAGTCAATTCTCAAAGTCTGAACACTGCAGAGAAAAAAAAAGATCAAGCCGATTACTTGTAAAATGTTTTCAAATTCCTGCAAGAGGCATTTGTATACGCTGCATACTAAGATGATTGTTAACGTCACATTTTCCTATACATTAAAATTTGGCTTAGAGTGACATCCTGAAAGAATGATTTATCCTTTGAGGTGGTGAGTTGTATTGAATGATATAATCTGGTAATGGTGGATTAGCTGTTGACACATATGGACCCACATCCCATGTGCTTTGTTTGCCCACAAAACAAGATATATTTCCTTTCCACACATGTGGTGTTAAATCGTCTGACTCTGGTCTCAACTTCTAGTGTGTCTCGTCTCTCTTTAGCTCTTGATATAAATGGATTAATCTCTGTTTAATTTTAGTTCCGTTATGGTTGTTTTTCCAGACATATCAGCTGAAAGAGAAGACAGGGCTCATGGGCGTAATAAACTCTTTTTGGACAAAGATAAATCAGCTGTTTCAGCCGGGCGTACCGGAGCCTCAAGACCCACGCACACGGGTGCTATCCCAACCGTTCAGTAGAGACAAGCTACACCTGTGAGTGCCAGCATTCATAGACAGCCAGAGTGTCATAAAAGAGCATTTACAAAAAGCAAGCCCATGTGTTGGACTAATTGGTTGTCTTTTATTTTGCAGATTTGATATAAAGTCAAAAAACAGCTTGTTCAGCAATGCAATACGAGGTCGAATTGTAAGTATCAGTAATAATGAAACAGGATGATTATACACATCTGGACACATTAGAACAGATTTAAAGCAATAGTTTATCCAGAAATTATGTCAAGTTATGTTGTTCTAATGGTTCATTTTGCTGTGGAACACAAAAGGAGAATATTTGATGCAAATGGTAATGGTAATTTTTCCTCATACGGTTACAACGATTGGGGACTGGAGCTTTGAAGCTTCAAAAATGACAGAAAAGCAACATAGAAGTATCATTAAACTATACTGTTTTCGTGCCATATACTGACTCAAAAAGAACAATTTATGACTTAGACATTACTACATAGCTCATAAACTCACATGAACATGCCCAGAAGAACTGAGCTGAATGTTCAGCTAATAACATTTTCATTATATATCTTATGACTAAGTGCCCATTTCATATGGGTCATTTTTATATTTCATGGTGCTTTTTAGTAATTTTGGAGTCCACATTCATTATATTGAAATAGTGACCAGATAGGAATAGATTAAATTTTCATATTTGGGTGAACTATTCTGTTAATGTATGATTGCTTTTATGTATTATTGTGTTGCGCTCTTGCATAGGTTTATGAAATTCTGAGGCGCACCGCCTGCACACAGACCTGTCAAACTATGGGTATGTTCCTTGAGATGTCAAATCTACAAATGCCATACTCTTTTAAATTGGATTGTTAAACTGTCAATTTGAATATTCAAATTCTCTCTTTTCTTCCTCAGGTATTGCATCACTGCTAGCTAAAGGGGTTTATGATTCTGCCTTCCCTCTGCATGATGTAAGTTTTGCATTGTACCGCAGCTTAATACAGCTGATTTATAATTCGCCTGTTAGTTCAGTGTAAATGTGTGATGTGGTTTGGGTAGAGCTCTGTGTGTGTTGTCATTGCTGCAGGGAGACTTTGACAGCTCAGAAGATAAAGAGCATCGCAATGACAGACAGGTGAGTCCTGCAGCGATTGGACGGCAGCATGTCACACAGTGACATTTAGGATTTTTGTTTTTATTTGATTGATAAAATGACAATAAGCTGCTTATTACTGTAATATGTACTTGTGTGTGTCATCTAAGATGCAAAAGATTTGTAATGAGTAGGGATGTAACGATATTATCAATATCGAAATATCACGATAGCAAAACTGTCATTATGCTTTGGCACAGTATCTGTCAAACAAACTAAAACCAAAAGCACAATATGGCTTAATCCCTTCATCAAGTCTGTTTGCACTACACTTTTCGAAGCGCACATTGATCAGCTCATGATCCGGTGTTTTCCGAGCCTCAAAACATCTCCATTCACATTGAATGCAGTGAACTCGTTTATTGCACGTGCTGCGAGTTTAGCGCATGTTTAAGAACGCAACAGCCACCAGTTATGCTTCATTTTCACAGCAGATGATTAAAGCATTTCACTAGATTTGTAGTGAGACATTTTTGTAAGCCTGTTTTCACTGAAGCTGGAGTTTTCCTTCCAAATAAAAGCTCTACTGCCGTTTACGCCCAAAAAAAAGCTTAAGTGCAGTATGAGTTGCTGACAGCTAGCGGTTTAAATGCAGTCCAAATTCAAAATCCCTTTCAAGTGTAGAAATTAGGAAAGTATTGTAATTTCCCTACTGTAGTGTAAAGCAAAAATAATATGCCTGTCACGGTCCAGGTGTGGAGGCAGGATGACGAGGATACAAAATAAGGATCTTTAATGTAGCGACAACAAGGCAGAGAGACACACGCACTCAGGGTAACATTCATAATAACCGACCAACTAGAACACGAGACAGGAACAGATATAGGGCAGTTAACGAGGGACTGACAGGTGAGCACAATGAGGTAATTAACTAATAATTAGACGGGCTAAACCAACACGAGGGGAAGAAACCACAACAAACAGTCCGGGCCTCGGAGGCTGGAGGCGGAGGCGAGGGAGACACCGACCATGGTGACGCTGGAGGAGGCCGGAGCGGGTGGGAGGGCGTGCATTTGAGGAGCGGGCACTGGAGAGAGCTCCTGGGCTGGACTGGGGATCTGGAGCCCTTCCTGGGCTGGACGGCCCGCTCAGTCACAAACAGGTGTGGTTGCATCTCCAGGTAGCGGGAACATTGCAGCAACAACCCGCTGCAGAAGGCTGCCTCGCCCGAAAAGCTGGCTGGCCGGGCCATGGGACAGGCGGGGCAATCCATAAAAAACAAATCAAAACAAACGAAGGGAAAGACGCCGCTATACTTTACTTGAGGGTCGGTTATTCTGTCACGGTCCAGGTGTGTGGAGGCAGGCAGGATGACGAGGACGACAAGGATACAAAATAAGGATCTTTAATGTAGCGACAACAAGGCAGAGAGACACACACTCGGGGTAACATTCATAATAACTGACCAACTAGAACACAAGAGACAGGAACAGATATAGGGCAGTTAACGAGGGACCGACAGGTGAGCACAATTAGGTGATTAACTAATAATTAGACAGGGCTAAACCAGCACAAGGGGAAGAAACCACAACAAACAGTCCACAGGGGTGTAACAATACCTATGAATATTAATTTTCATTTATTTTACAGTGCAATTGTTTTACAATATATGGCTATTACTGTCATTGTTATTATTATATTCTAATTTGTTTGGCTTTCTAAAACACCAGTGTGAATGTAATATAGACTGAGACAGTATATCAAATAAAAAGAGGGTTGAGTCCCCTTTAAAGTTCAGGTACAAGTCAATTCACTGACTTTTTTCTGACTTAAAGGGTTAGTTCACCCAAAAATTAAAATTAGGCTGCATTTTAATGCAGCTTCTAATGTTGAACTCTCAAAGTGCATTAGATAGAATCATTTAACTTTAAAATGTACAAAATTTTCCTTTTTTCCCAATTCTTCATTTGTCTTTTTTTTTTAAATTACGCAGTAAATATCGTACCGTGGACTTCATATCGCAATATTATCATATCGTGAGATTTTGATATCGTTACATCCCTAGTAATGAGTGATATTTGTGTGTATTGCAGATGCTGCATGAGGAATGGGCCAATTATGGTGCTTGCTACAAATATCAGCCAATGGACCTTATAAGGTATCAGACATGACGTACATCCCTACTATCTGGTTCTGTGAAGGATGTTATTCAGCACACAGATGGTTATTAACTGGATCTCTTTTCTGATAACTGTCAGATGTGTGTGTGTATTTTTGTGGCTTGCTGTAAATAGTTTTACTTTAAATCGCATGGCTCGTTGAGAAGCGATGTCACTTTTCATTTTCAAGATTTCACCTGGCTGGCAGGCAACAAAACACCTGACAAAACAGTCTCATTCTGCCTATCCCAGAATGCTTATCAAACAAGCATTTTCAGCATTAAAAAACATTATTAAATGACCTGCAACTTGCTACAATCCAGCTTTGTTTTTTGAGTAAAAGAAGACGCTTTGCATCTGGTGAATTTAATATGCCCGCCTGGACATCACGAATATTTAAAACATGCCCACCGTATAGCATGCACGCTGAGAATGGCAGACGGTATGTCTTTGACAGTACAATACTAAGACTATTTAGTAAATGTATTACTTATCTTTTGGCTCACATGGAGTCTGCAAACTGACATATTCTGAGCTGATTATGGGGAAAAGCTCTGGAATGGACTGTAGCTGCTGAAAGCATAATCAGAATAGACAAAATATTTTAATAAATTAATATACAAGAATTGGAGGATGTGTAAAACTTGTGAATGGCATTCAGGTTCAATTGTAGGTTAATATTCCATGCAGTCATTGTTTTTGAAAACAGCGTTTTTGCATGTGCTGGTATTCAGTGGTTGTTTACCTTGTCAAATTTGTAACAGTTCTGTAACCCGTTTACCTGTATTCAAAAGGAAGTACTTTGGAGAGAAGATTGGCCTGTATTTTGCCTGGTTGGGAGTGTACACACAGCTGCTGATTCCAGCCTCGGCTTTAGGAGTCGCAGTATTTCTGTACGGCTGCCTCACCGTAGACACCAATGTGCCCAGGTAAACACATTCACATGTTTCCTTTTCTATCATCATGGGGTCTTTGCCTTAAAGGGTTAGTTCACCCAAAAATTTAAATTAGCCCACAAATTACTCACCCTCAAGTCATCCTAGGTGTATATGACTTTCTTCTTTCAGACGAATCCAGTCGGAGTTATATTAAAAATTGTCTTTGATCTTTCAAGCTGTTTAATGCCACTCAGCGGGTGTTGCATGCATCAGTCCAAAAGAAGTTAAATAAAATGCGCCCATCCATAAAAAAAAGTGTCTCACATGGGTGAACAAAGGCCTCCTGTTGCGAATCGATGCATTTTTGTAAGAAAAATATCCATATTCAAAACATAATAATCACTTTAATGTAGCTTGCAGATGACGCATGAGGTCAGCATTGCGCATGCACCGGTGAGTCTCGTGAAAACCAACGTTTGTTAACAGGAGCAAAGGAAGCAAAGTTTCCTTACTTTAGCAAAGGAAAACCAGTCTCCTCTTGGCTTATATCGAAATCCTCCGACGTTCTTCTTTACAAATCCTCGTTTTGTACTTCTAATTCCTGACTGTTGTTTTATTTTGATCTCTCCCCTGCGCTTCCGTGTTCGTCACTTCTGAGCAGCGCATGCATAAATCTGACCTCATACGTCATTCCCCCGGAGCTGCTTCCGTGTATGACTGTTGGCGCAAACTACATTAAAGTGATTATTATGTTTTGAATATGGATATTTTTCTTACAAAAACGCATCAATTCGCTACAGGAGGCCATTGTTCACCCCCCGGAGCCGTGTGAGGCACTTTTTATTATGGATGGACGATTTTTATTTAACTTCTTTTGGACTGATGCATGCAACACCCGCTGAGTGGCATTAAACAGCTTGAAAGATCAAAGACAATTTTTAATATAACTCCGACTGGATTCGTCTGAAAGGAGAAAGTCATATACACCTAGAATGACTTGAGGGTGAGTAATTTGTGGGCTAATTTTCATTTTTGGGTGAACTAACCCTTTAACTTCTGATGTTTTTTAACAAACAAATATGTTTCTATGCCCTAATCCTGAAAATAAATGTTTATGTATTGCAGTGAATATTTATGATATAATCAATAATTAATTTCTCCCTCTCTTTCAGTCAAGAGATGTGTGATGAGCATCTTAATTTCACCATGTGTCCTCTATGTGATCGTGTGTGTGATTACTGGCAGCTGAGCAGTATCTGCAGTACGGCGCGTACCAGCTATCTGTTTGATAACCACGCCACAGTGGGCTTCGCCATCTTTATGTCCCTCTGGGGTATGAACTGTATGAATATGTGCATTTGATGATAAATTGTGATTACTGTACATTTATAATATACTGAGAAGAAATAAGGTGGTGTAAAGAGGAATAGATAGTGTTGTGATAATTGTGTTTGTGTGTGTGTGTGTATGTGTGTGTGTGTGTGTGTGTGTGTGTGTGTGTGTGAGTGTGAGTGTGAGTGTGTGTGAGTGTGATATATATACTGTATATACTTTAATATAGGTAAATAGCCATGAGTAAAGATTTGTTGCTTACTAGTTGGTTGCAGTCTGTAGTAAAGAGGGGACATTCTTATTGTACAGAACAGTGGATTGGACAAAAACTTGTCAAAACGTATCAATATTGTCAAATATTATTACAATTTAAAATAACTATTTTCTATTTGAATATATTTTAAAATGTAATTTATTCCTGTGATGAAAAGCTGAATTTTCAGCACCATTACTCCAGTCTTCAATGTCACGTGATCCTTCAGAAATCATTCTAATATGCTGATTTGATGCATACATACATTTTTCGGGATTCTTTGATGAATAAAAAGTTTAAAAAACAGCATTCATTTGTAATTAATAGAACTCTTTTGTAATAGAACTCTCTTTGTTGATTAATTTAATGCATCCTTGCTGAATAAAAGTAAAATAAGCATATAGATCATCCTCGATGCACCTCTATCCAGCATGACTTCCTAACTGTGGTATAATGATTGTTATGCATAACCTCCAATATCGCTGCCTTCTTAAAAAACATTCCAGAACCTATGAGCATCAGCGCAAACTCGCAGCAACGCAGTTCATAAAGTATTGCTAAACATAATCCAACATGTGTGTGTGTGTGTGTGTGTGTGTGTGTGTTTAGCGGCAGTGTTTCTAGAACACTGGAAGAGGAGGCAGCGATGTTTACAGCACAGCTGGGATCTGACAGGCATGGAAGACGATGAGGTGAGAAAAAGTCCCAAGCATTTCTGAATACTAGAAACATGATCAAAGTCACAGAACACCTCTAATATTCATTATTAAATAGCGGCAGCTCTAAAATCAGATTTTCAAAGCTGTAAAATAGCTGACATATGCACATCTGTGACTGCATCATTTAAAAAATGCTGCTCACTTAGTGGAATTCTGATTAAAGGAGAAATCCTTTGATGTGCCTGCCCAAACTTCTGTTTATNTGATCCTTCAGAAATCATTCTAATATGCTGATTTGATGCATACATACATTTTTCGGGATTCTTTGATGAATAAAAAGTTTAAAAAACAGCATTCATTTGTAATTAATAGAACTCTTTTGTAATAGAACTCTCTTTGTTGATTAATTTAATGCATCCTTGCTGAATAAAAGTAAAATAAGCATATAGATCATCCTCGATGCACCTCTATCCAGCATGACTTCCTAACTGTGGTATAATGATTGTTATGCATAACCTCCAATATCGCTGCCTTCTTAAAAAACATTCCAGAACCTATGAGCATCAGCGCAAACTCGCAGCAACGCAGTTCATAAAGTATTGCTAAACATAATCCAACATAATAGCCAATTCTCTCTAGTGCGACTCCAGCAGACCCTCGCGCTGACTGCTGATGGCCTGCTCTTCATTAGGTTTATGAAAATTCAAGATTTCATTGTTCTTGAGGGTTTGAACCGTTCACCTGGGAGCTGATTCGGTCTGAATGTGTGTTGTGTAAGTGGTGGGAGACGATGGTGTGTGTGTGTGTGATAGGATATGTGTGAGTAATGAGATAGTGTTCTGCTTAAAGCATTGAGCTGAGTGGATGAAGGTCTGCACTCTCAACAGGATGCCATGGAGATCGTGAGCGACATGCTAATGTGAACAACAATGAATTTCAATTACACCGCATGTTAAATAGTGCAAACATGTGTCTAATGCTATGTTTTCTTTGCTTTCATGCTCACCGATAGGAAAGGGCTGAGGTAAACCTATCTCCTGCTCTCTTTCTCTATCTCTGTTTCTATATGGTTCCCGACATGCTCAAACGCACACCATATTTCTCTCCGTGTCCCTCACACTTCCCCCACCCTCATCATCGCTCCATCCCCGTTTGCGTTTTTCTGCGCAGCAGGAGGGTCAATTTTGCATCGGCATTTATGGTGATGCTGTTTGATGAATCAACCCTGAATTCGTAGGAAGAGGGGAGATTTATAGTGGATTAATATTGTAGTAACCTGTGTCAAGAATCCTTTACCGTGATTTTATACCATTAACCTCAATGCCATAATCCTAACCAAAATGGTCTTGTCAGATAATCACAACCTTATTTGTGAAGTTGAAAATGCTACCTGTCTGGTTGAAACACATTTTATGTCATAAATATATCATCTTAAGCATTCCACGTACAACTATATAGCACTCTTGGACAGGATATTGGTCTGATAGATTGAGTCTACTAAAGCAACGTGTTAGCCAGAAAAGCCCTGCGGGTTACGTGCTTTTTAATGAACTTGCAGTTTTGTACCATACTGGCGTCTTTGCCTCAAGACAAGAAAATTATTTAATGTGGAACAAGATAATTATTTCTATTTGTGTTTGTGAATCCTGTTTCTATGGAGACAGTTTTGCTTATGCATGTCTAAGGTATTGATGTTGAATTTGCTGCTTTTTGAAATCTTTGGAGTTCTTGATCACTGAGATTGATGTGTGTGTGTTTGTGTGACAGAATGAGCTACGACCAGCATATGAGGACTTTCTCCTTAAGAAACAAGAGAAGAAGGCAAAGAATAAGAAGAAGGAAGAGGTAAACTGCACCATTATGTACAAAACTATTAGGTTCTTATGTTTTGACCGATGAATTTCCATAATTTTCCATAACATTTTCAGTTGTTTGTGATTACTGAATAATTATTTTAAAATAGAAAATAGTAATTTTATAAAGATTGTACTCACAAAGAGTAATAATTATAATTGTAAAAATATATTTTTATCCTAAAAGAGTAATAATTACAATTATTTAAATAAATTTTTTTTTAGAGCTGTATATACAGTAACAAAAAAAAATTATATTCACTATGACTAAAACTTTATCATGTCTTCTTATAATCTTAATAATTTCTATGACTTTTCCAAGCTTGGAAATCACAACAGTTCCCTGATATCATGCAAATATCAGATCAGATTTTTCAAAAATATCAGAATATTATTGAATTATTAAAATATTACTGAACAAGGATGCAGAGACATTAACGATAACTTAAAACAATACTCTTGCAAAATTTCTGAAGGAATGTGCACAATATTCCTGTAAGTGTGAATTAACTCATTAAATGAAATGTTACTTTAATTTAATAATTTTTATAATATTTTTGAAATATATAATAATTATATTAATTGTCATTGATGACTCTAGCAAAAAGAATCTTGGAATTACATTCGGAATTTTAATTTATCCAGTAGAATTTTATTTGTTTCTTATTAAATTCCTATTAGGATTTTTTTTTAAATAATAGAAATTATCTTTAGTAAAAAAAAAGAAAAGAAAAGTATGATAGATATTCCAATAGATACATATTTTAATTATTTATTTTGTTTAATAAATGTGTGTTTAAAGTTATTTTTACTCACTATTATCAATTCAGGATATGAACGTGAAGTCTTAATTTTCACTTTAATTTAATTATTGCGTAAAAATGCACTGAGCTGAAATACCTGGAATACCACGCACATTTTTCCAGGAGAATGAGTGCGTGTGTGCAGTGCTTTTAATCTCTGCTCTGTGTTCTAGCCAAACGCAGGAACGGATGACAAAGGAAGAGAGAAGCTACTGTCTGCTAAAGGAGGACAGTCGCCGGTGAGGAGGGGGGAGATAATTTGAGAGTTTACTGTGTGTCTGTCTAAGAGAGAGCAAGCTAATCAACTTAACCAGAAGAGGCGGGGCTTTAGGGATAATGCAGTTAGTTCTCAGCTGTCAGTCACAGAGTGGTCACTGCCCTGACCTCCGTCGGACCCTCCTGCCCACCCGACTCATATCCGTCTTTCTTCCTATCAAACCCCGCATTAGCACTCTCTTATCTTTTTCTTCTCATTCTTTCAGACAATTGAATTAATTAGATAATGAATTACTCAGTCCGGTGGATAGCCGTGTTTTTCCCCTTTGAAATGAGCAGTTTGGTCGCAATTTCACTTGATGTGATTTTGCGGATTTTTGTTACTGTCACTGTGCCCTTGTACGCAGTGTCAGGCCTGCGGCGCATACACACAACACACGTATGCGCTCAAACACTCTCTGTGGCGTACACGCTTACTACACACGGCACTCAAAGCAGATTACCTCTCTGGGTATTCCACACTAGATTATGCAGGATTAGAGTCAGCGGGATTAAACCACGCAAGTTAGAGTGGTGTCCTTCCTCTAATCAAAGACACATGTTCAGTGTGTATGTGCATGTACCTGAGAGAGTGTAGTGTGTTTTAATTCAGATTTGATGCGTGCGCGTCTGGGAGAGGGTTGGATCCGTGATGTTCATTAGCTTCAGCACTTCAATCAAATCAGCCCTATTTAGTTTCAGTGATTAGTTTGTTGCAAGTCCAAAACTATTTCCTGTTCTGATGCACAAAGCCGCTACAACAGCTGTAGATTTTGTAAAAAGTAATATTTAACAGTGTTAAGTTTTTAACTGAATAACTACACAATATATTGGAGGCCAGGCCAAACTGGTAATGGTCAATAGTAGCATATTTTTAAAGATATCATTTTTTAGGTAATCAATTAATAGGATGATTTGACCAAAAAATTTTAAATACGGTGGTGCTTCTTTAAAAACTTAATTTAGTCTCATTTCCTAACATTACATTTTAAAATTATTTATTTGTATTTATAAGTTATTTATTTAAATACATCAACTAAAAGCATATAATGACCAGTCTTAGTTCACACCATCCTAAAACAATAATTATAACATTTAATAATCATTCTAATTCGGAGAATAGGGAACACCACGCCATAACTATAACGTTAATGACAGTGAACAACAATATCGTTGGAATCACTTTCAGAATAATTTTTTTTCCAGCTGATGAACAATAAAAACATTGACAGCCAATCAGAATCCATCCTGCTTTAAAGAGCTTGAGCATTTAAAGCTACAGAAAACTGCAGCACGCTAATGATAAACAAACCTTATCATACATTGATGTGGACACTAATATAGTGATCATTATAGTTATCTTCATATATATATATTTTTTGGCATGAACAGACCTTTATTCTTTCTTATTTCATTTTTTTTTTTTTTTTTCATATTTTATTTTATTTATTATAATTTTTTCCCCCCCAAAAGCATCATATTTCGACTGTACATAATGTACATAAATAACATTATATAACATACGTATGTATATGCACGTACGTATATAACGTTTTGATGCCAGATTTGTCCAAAAGCATGTACAAATTCTAGAATAGATATTAGAGAGAACATTGTTCATGTTCTGTTTAAAAAAGGACTAAATAAATCAATCCCACCTGCAGAGTACAGATCCAACCCTGATCAAACACACCTGTCTGTAATTATCAAGTGCTTCTGAAGAGCTTAATTAGCTAATTGAGGTGTGTTTAATCAGGGTTGCAGCTGAACTCTGCAGGTACAGCAGGTATATCTCCAGGAACAGGACTGGGCACCCCTGGTATAGACTTTTTATGGTATGGGCCATCATATTGGTTATTGCCATACCATAAAAATGTGACCTGTGCTGGCAAAACGAGTCACAATGAGCAAACTTTCAAAAAACAAGTTATTTTTCTTTTATTTTAACCTTCAAAATGATGTATGATTTGTTTGAATCAGACAAAAATGACTGAGCTACACCTGTTTGAAGTTGGGGAAAAAAACGAGTTAGTGTTTTCTGAAGGTTCCTATCACCTACAACATTGCATCTTCTCCTCCACTTCTTTTCTTAATAATAATCACTATATTAATAATCACAATATAGCTGATTGTTATTTTATTATTACTAAAAATTAGAACAAAGATGCAAATAAACAGTAGAACAAATACGAGAAAGAACTTTTCTTACTTTTTTCATCTTACATTAAACACACTGAAACTGCAACACACTTGCCTTTTTTTAAGGCAAGTGGTTACAATCAAATTATTTTAGCTACATTTAAATAAACAAATGTAGCTGACTAACGTTAAAAAAATTTTTAATTTAAATGTAGCTAAAATAAATTGTTTGCAACCACTTACCTTAAAAAAATGTAGTATATTTTTTTCAGTGCAGAAGCATTCAGGTAAGAAAAACAGACTAATCAAATGTAAAAATCACTTCAGTGTATTCAATACAAATGAAATTAAAACTAAAAAAGCAGTTCAATCAAGAACATTGAGTGATTCCTTTTTGTTTCTTTAATTGTTAGATTAACAGTAATGAGACAGACGGCCTATATATTAATACCTACTGTAATGCACAGATCTAATATAATGTTACACATCAGATGTTTTTCCCCAACAGTTCCCCAATGGTTCACTTAAGACATAACAGATAGTGTTTGTGTGAATACTCGCCAAGACAGATATTTTGAAATACTGTAATCTATATATATTATCATTTTAGATGTTTGATTACTGTTTGGAGCATCGGGATCGCTAGACAAGGGCTTAATGAATTCATTTTTGTGAAAACCTCAAATTTTCACTTTTTTTGTGTGTGTGGTAGTTCAAAATCAGCCCATGTGCATTCCGACTCATTTTGCCAGCATGGGTCACAAATAATAATTGCTTGTCAGTATCATGCAAAATGTGATTATGGTACTCCAGTAGCTAGTGTATTCACAGCTGATATGGTGAGCATTAAGTAACATCCTGTTGTTCTTGTAGCTTGCCTCTGAGTCTTTGTCATGGACAGACAGGCTGCCAGGGTACTGCATCAACATATCCTCTATCCTCCTTATGGTAGGTACCTTTCCCCATAACGGCATTTGTTGCATAGTTTTTACAGTTAAAATTCACATTTATCTGTTTTCTCAGGTTGGGGTCACGTTCTCTGCCGTATCTGGAGTGATTCTCTACCGTATCATTGTGTTTGCTGTTATGTCAATGAACCCTGATCATGAGGCCAAGGCTAATGTGCGTGTAACCGTGACAACCACCGCTGTCATCATCAACTTGCTGGTGGTTCTGGTGCTGGATGAGATCTACGGCGCTATAGCGGCCTGGATTACAGAGCTTGGTGTGTGTGTGTTTATATGACAAAAGATTAAATGTTTTTGTTTTCTTGATAAAAGTGTGACTCTGACGAAGAAAATATCATGCATTACCGATGATTATTATGAATATGATGTTAATGTCATACTTGCAGAGATTCCAAAGACTGAATCGACATATGAGGAGCATGTGATCTTGAAAGCTTTTTTGCTGAAGAGCATGAATTCATTTGCACCTGTCTTCTATGTGGCCTTCTTTAAGGGCAGGTAAATTGGCATCCTATTAGCATACCCACCCAAACTAATGTGACGTTCTGTCTCTGTTGTCAATGATAACTGGATTATTATAATGTACTTTGTTGTTGTTTGTCATGTCCAGTTTGTTGCAGTGTAGTCGTGTGCTTACTGTAGTATTGTGTTTGAATGTAGTGTTGTCTACACTAATGTCTATACTGTATACTGTAGTGTTGTGTGTCTGTCCTGTGTAGTCCATTGTTGAGAATGTTATCTATGTTCATCTACATTGTATATATCACTTTGCAGTGACCATTTTTTTCATAAAAACATTTATATATATATATATATATAGAACACAAAAATCTTAAAGGGGTCATATGATATTGCTAAAAAGAACATTATTTTGTGTATTTGGTGTAATGAAATGTGTTTATGCGGTTTAAGGTTCAAAAAACAAATTATTTTCCACATACTGTACATGATTGTTTCTCCTCTATGCCCCGCCTTTCTGAAACGCATCAATTTTTACAAAGCTCATCGGTCTGAAAAGCGAGGTGTGCTCTGATTGGCCAGCTATCCAGTGTGTTGTGATTGGCCGAATACCTCAAGCGTGTGATGGAAA